>VXBO01007946.1:119001-159620 GCA_013400135.1 Rhinoptilus africanus
GCCGCCGCCCGCTGTAAACACCGCCACGCACGTGACGTGACGCGGCACGCACAGCCCCGTACGACGCAGCGGCAGCCCCCGCATTACGTCACCTCAGCCAACGNGCGCATCCCTACTCGTCCGCGGCGCATCCACAAAGGGCGCATCCCGCGGTGTGTTCCCGGTGTGTTTCTGACCGTAACGCAGCAGCACCAAAATCCAGAGTAACGGCTTTCCACCGGTAAAGCCCCTCCGTCGAGGGCTGCCAGCCGCAGGCGTCCCTATCCCCGTCCCTGTCCCCGTCCGCGGGCGGGGGCCGAGGAGCCCCTCGCTCAGCCGAAGGTCGAGATGATGCTGTGGCATCGTATTTAGATCATGGCTCGCAGGGAGATGGAGGGTGCTCTTAGTCACCTATGGCGTGACCTTCTCTCTTCCCACTCGATTTAGTAACAGCAGTTGGTTTCTTAGGGGGCATGTGAGATTTAATTTATTAACCGAGTTTCTAGGGGAGAAAGTCAGTAAAAGGCGGGAGGTGAGCAGTGGGCAGGCGAAGGGGAAATGCCCAGAGAGATGGAGCTTCCGGGGAAATGTAAGTCTTGGCTCCTCAGTTTCTCAGACAGGACATTAATGCAAATGCAGTTACTTACCAGCACTTATTTTCTATACATTGCCCTAACTGATTTTTTTTTTCCTTTTAAATTACCTGGTTATAATTTTCATTTCAGCTTTTGCCTTTTTGTTTGGTTTTGAGCCTTTTTATTGAATAGCAGGGTGGGATCTGTCAGAATACTAAAACCCTTGTTTTCCGAGAATGATGTTTCAGCCACCGGAAGAAAAAAAAAGAAGGTTCCATTTACCTTCAGATGGTAGATCTTATTCATCAGGCTGGCATGTGGGAATATTGATATATGTTTGAGCACGTAAAATCCTGGTGGGCAAATACCAGGGTAAACTTGCCTCTGTGTATTACAGGAAAGAATATGCTGCAGCTTAGCCCTGGGATAGCTGTTGTGTCACAGATGTTTGTCCCCATGTCTTTTAATTTGGGAACAAATTCTGCTCTTGCTGCCCCTTCAGCCGGTTTAAGTTAGGACAACGTACTTTTCAAGAAATTTTAGCTTGTTGAAGAGCTTCTGGCTTGTTGCGTTATGATCCAAAAGTGAGCTAAAAGGGTGTTGGGTTTTTTTTTCCCGAAATGATCACTTGCGTTAACTAAACCAAGAAAGAGGTAGAATTAATAAAACATTGGAGATGATTGACTCTGAAATGTAATCTAATTAAGATGTCAATTTAAATAAATCACTTACTGCCGTTGGAACTAAATAATGGTTGTCAAAAGCTGTTTATGTGCGAAAGATATTTGTGCAGTTTTCCCGGGAAAGTAATTCTTTAAAAATTTAGCGTTTTTCATTCTTGCTCTTATAAATAATCAGACAGGCTATTCTCTTAGCAATTTTATATTTCAGTGAATCTGAATCTGATTGTCACGCAAGCTTCCTTATGAGTCATTATCATAATTTCACATCACTCATTAAATGAAAGTTGTTTTTCCCCCTGAATCCCCTAACCTACTTCTGCTGTGCCAACGGGAGCATTCAGAAACTGGCACTAAGGTGCAGCTCTGATAGAAGTTTTCTGTTTCCCTGTGACTCATTTGACATTAACATAATTATGTTACAGGAGTCAAAGTGATTTTCCAACTATGAGTAATGCACAATACTAGAGCGAATGTTTACAAGACACCGAGGCATATCAGCTAGCTGAAGTAACCAGCTGCTGATAACAGCTGAAGTAAGTTGGGGAATTAAAAAGTCTTATAATACAATTATCCTTCTTTGGCACTCGGTGTCATGTACGGCCGTGAGGTAAGTCGTGTGCTCTGCGAGGAAGGATCCAGAAGCAGCACTGTGCCGTAACGGGGAGAAGACTGAGCCCGTGGGTAGTTCGCACAAGAAGCCTTCATAGTTTTCTTCCCACTTGCATATTTATGGCAAAGTCGTGCTCAAATGAGAGCAGTGATCTTTTCAAGATGCGGCTGTATTTACCAGAGTTCATTTCAAAACACAAGCGCCACACATCCTCTCAGCCAGGAAAACAAGATCAAAATGAAACAACAACAAAAAAACCATGAGGTCATCTCGCAAATATTTTGAACCGTGTGTGTGTGTGTGTGTGTGAATAACACAAAAGAAGAAAACTGATAAGGATAAGGCAAAATGGGCTGCTGTTACTGCGATGAGATATCTTGTCTCTGTAATGAAAATATCTAACTGCAGGCTGGTGATAGTGGTACCAAGAAGAATTACAATGAATATGTTCTGAATAAATGGCAGAAAAAGTAACTACAAAATGTGTAAGCCCTAGGAAAAAAAATACTAAAATAAAATCTTAGTGGTGATAACTTGTTACAAGCGTTCCCTGAAATTTTTAGAAATTACTGACTTCTCAGGACTTTTTAAAGTCGTTTGAGAAGTAGGTTGGTTTTTTATGACTTTGTTTTGCTTACAAGTAGCTTTTGAATGAAACTGGGGCACTTATTATTCAGAAGTTTGTCAACTTCAGCTGGGTATCTTTCTGATGAGGCCTTATTCAGTAATGTGCTGAGCACACAGAACTTCGCTGGTTTCGTAAGAGCTGGGGACGCGTAGTTTCTCCCAGGACTAGCCCGTGAAGGTAGAAGTCTAATTTTGAAATACCAACACAAACTAGCTACCATTTCCTAGAGTACTAGAACTGAAAATAACCAGTTAGCAACTTCCCTGTAAAATACCAGAATAATACAAATGGGAAAGAGAGCGAAATGCAGAAAATACATGTCGATAGCAGAACTGTTCAAGGGATGTTTTCCAGGAGATGTATTCACAGGAGTCAAAAAAAAATTCCACGTCACACCCCATTTTTTTAATTGATGAGAAAATCTGCTGAGGCCAGACATTTGGCATGCTGAAATTCTCGTCACTGACTCTCAGAGCTGGATGAGGACCAGAATTGGTAAAAAAGTTGTTCGTGGCAGGCGAGGGCTGGAGGAGGAAAGGTTTCCACGGTACCTTGCGTTGACAACACTCCCCATTTGCCAGGGGAGTCAAGACTTGGAGGTTTTCTGTTTTCTCTGCTATGGTTTTCATGCGGCACGACTGCGGACAAAGTGGTTCTGTTTCCCTCAGCTTGCCCACCTCTAACTTACTAGGAGGTGCAATATATCTGATGTGTGGAGATGGCTTTGGATGGCCACTGCTACTACAATGACCAGCATGAATGTATTTAACACACGTTGATAAAATCACCCATCAGAACCCAAACCAAACAAAAGCAGAACAATATGAGTCCCATCAGCAGAAATAAATTCCCATAGCACAATTTATCAGTCTTAAATTTAATCTGATTTGCTATAGGCTCATCCAGGGCTGTAGTTTTATAACTACAAACATCCACCTCCGTAGCATGCTGTCCCGCTGGGTTTGCATCTATTTTCACTGCTTTTAATTACCAACATCGCTAATTACCATAGCTCAACCTTCAGCTCGGGTTGCTAAATTCTACTCCAGCATTACCAGAGCAGGTTCTTGTACTACAGGTGTATATTGTGTTATTCCTTATATTAAAACATTACAGGAGATGTTTGTAAAATAGTTCTGCTCAGCTCCATACCTACCTGGAGTCCTTTAATGAAGCAGTCTTGAAAGCTGTACCCCTGCAGTGCTCTGCCTTTCCACCTCCTGCTTTCCCGCTTGGCTCCAGAGGAATTTTCTTCTTAGAATGGTTTTCAGGGCAGCTGCACCCAGTGCCCCTCCTTTTTCCTTCTTGGAAGAGCTACCATTTACTTGTAACATTTATTCATCATTCTGCGTTGACATGCAACCTGTGCAAATTCCAAGTATTTAACCTTTGTTCCTTGCCGAAGCTTTGCAAATTAACTTAGAATAGCAGAGTGAAATAGGCACCAAGGGGCGTTTGCTGGAAGTAACTCATAAAATCTTGTGAGTGCTGCTTGCCCTTACTGCTTGGTTGGGTTTTGTTGTTGTTAGCTTGTTTTTCAAGCTGAGCTCCCAAACAAAATGTTCACAGGCTATTACTCAGTATAGAAAATAGTTATGGTTTTAGAAAGCAAATAAAAGTGAACAGAGCCATCAAGATTTAGCCTATTTTCTGAATTAGAGAAAAATTAGCTGATACTAATTTTTTGAGTTTTCAGAGTATATATATCTTATAATAAAGCCCAATGTTTCTATAATAAGAATATCTATCTTGGTGATAACCAATAAGACGTTACTCTGAATAAGCAGCAGAAAACAGAATTGAGAGTGCGTACCCATGCCAGCAGCAATGAAAATAATTTCATCCCATTTCTTACCTGGATGAGCCCCGATGTCATTGTCTTCCCTCAGTCTGCATGGAGAAGCATGGGCTGCTGCTGTATCCCACCGCAGGGCAGCCAGGAGACCGCAAGCAACCTCCTCCATGGCTGCCAAGGGGTTTGGGAGCATGGATGTTAATGTCAGACCACCACCACAGCACAGGTGAGCAGACCTGTCGGGAACATGAACTCTATTAGGAAATACTCAGGGAAACCCTCAGATGAATGGCAAATGTTGCTGTCTGGGATGGCGATGGCTCCCCAGCATGTGGTTACAGGCTGAGAAGGGCTGAGTTAGTGTGAGGGCAGACAGACGGCTTCAGCATGGGGTGACATGGCTTTTTCATGTTTGTGGGCTGGAAGAATTTTCCAAATTTTTCCTCCCTTGGTAGCCGTCTAAGGGTTTCTTCCACGAGGTTATGTGTCAGGTCCCCCATATGACTCTTAATACTTTCTAGAAATATTATATATCAAATTATGTATATATTTAGAAATATTATCTATCCTTTTATATATATATCAGTTAAAATATTTGTTAGATATAGATTCATTTTTATAATTTGTTTCATACAATGACTTCTCTTAGAAAACTGCTTTTAACAAGATACTAATTTTAACACTGAAAAACTAGACATTAGATTTTGTGCTATATTAAAGCCCAGTCCTGCTAACACCTATGTATGTGCTCAAATTTAAATGTATGAGTAGTACTGGACTCACTGAGATTACGTACACAAGTAAAATTAAGCATGCATGAAAGTGTTTAAAGGTCAGGATTTCCAAATTACTTCACTTGTTTAGAGTAAAAAAAACACCTCATTCATGTAATAAAATTGCAGTGGTGTTTATGTTAAAGAACCTCCTGTCATTTGATAGGCAAAGTATCTTATAAAGCAAGTTTATGTCAAACTTAACAAAATGAAGCACTCCAATGCTGTGGTTACCTGCCTGAGTGGCTTCATTTTCTCGTAGGAAAGAGAAAAAAACACTTTAATATCTTGAGTATCAGCTGGGCTGAATATAGTTATTTTAGAATAAGGTGGCACATTTCAAAGAAGAGATGAACTTTTTTTTAATGTGTTTATTTCCTTTTTTGATCACCATGAGTTTGATATTTCCAGAAAAATTCAAAACAGTATTTTACATTGGGGTGGAAATATACTTTCTGTTTGCAAGGTATACTGAACTTTGCTAAATCACTCACCAAAATTTTCACACAATAGTTCTGTCCCATTACGTGTTCAAATTAAATGGTTGTGGAGGTTTTGAGACTTTCTCCTTTTAAACATTTCCCCACTGCTTTCTAAAAGAAAGTTGTCACTGGTGGTGGTGCACTTGGATCATGACAAGAGAAAACAAAGCGGTTTCTCACACCTTGTTAATAATTGCTGTCCTTACTGTAGAATGTAAACTTACTGAAGAGGTTCATGAGCCAGCAGAGTTCCCATAAAACCTCAGCCACCCAAATTCTAGTCACAGAAATACCTGACTTCTGGGTCCCCTGTCCTACCTGTCTTGATCCTCATCTGGAAGACTTTTGGAAGTGGCTCCCATATCAGCCACCAAGGTGTGCAGGGAGTGGCTCAGCCTCCCCAGAGGGAGACGGGGGACCACTTGCCCCCCGGGCTGTAGGGAGGCACCTCTGTCCTCTCGAGGTCCACAAACCTGAGATCTCTGCCTGTGCTTTGGTCTCTTATTTTCAGTTTAGCAAGGCATTGCTCCTTTCTTGCAAATGCTGGTGGAAGGATGAGGCAGCGCTGCTTCCTTTGAGCATTCAGTAGGGATGTGTAGGAGCCCGGTTCAGTTCCACTGGCTGTCTAATGAGGTTTAATCTCTTGTTTATTTTGATCTGGGAGATTGCCTGAGCTATCAGGCTATAGATGGGGAGAGGAACACCCTCCACGCTCCTTACTGAGGCCATGCAGAAGATAGATAGAGGACAGCTGACTTGGGAGAAGACTCGGTTTCTGGTCCTCGCTCCCAGGGCTGCTAGGAGATCTTATGCAAGCATTTTTTTTGAGCAGAAATGGATCCCTGTTCTCACTTTGAAGCAAGTGCCCTAAAAGACACCCAGTCTTTGAAATAAAGGCATGACTACCCTGTGCAGGCGCTGACTCCCACTGCATAGGATAGGCACGATCAGAAAACATATACCTTAGAGGATCTAGGGGAAGATTTAGTATCAGGAACACATTGGACATAGCCTTGTTGGGTAGCAGATGTATTTGAGCACTTATGCAGAAATGAAACTTTGAAGTGCGTAGGAACACAAAGATTTCTGACTGGCACATACGGGATACAGGTGCCAGGGCCTTTGTAGCCCTGGGCAAGGGTTTTCTCTAAAGGGGCTTGATATTTGCATTGCTTTAAGTTACTACAGCTTGTCTGCTTTAAAGCTGCCATCCTAATCCATCACAGGAGAGTCTGAAAAGGAGGAGGATCCAGATCTCTTGCAGCTGATGGCTGTGGTTGATGTTCTGCATACCATCTTTGTCCCAAACAGCTCTCAGGAGAAGCTCACAGAAAGGATATTTCCAGTTTAAAACAAACAAACTATAAATATTCCAGTAAAAGGAAGTTTCCAGTTCACCGAGTGAACTTTGAGATGTGCTCCAAAAATATGTTGCTGACCTTCCACTTGACATAGTCTGTTTCCCTATTAAACTGTAATATAATTAGGGTCTGCTGTAACCCTGCCACTGGTTTAATGCTTACATCAATGGAAATGTGGCCTCACAAATTGCAGTGAGAATAAGGTATACATGTAAAGTCTAAAATAATCCATGCCATAGTAGAAGGAAGGATAGCCATGAGAGAATGCTTACCCCTCCTACCTGGCAAGATATTTAGGTGTCTTAGCATATAAGTGTAAATGGATGTTAGGCCAAAGGTCTTTGAGAACTTGGACTCAAAGCCCAACTCTCTTTTCATTAGTGCAAATGAAGTGCAGCTGAGCTGGAGTCTGTGCAGTCACACGGGGAAGTGAAAGGAGAATTGGGACCAAAATGAACTGAGATCAAGAGTTAAGGGCAAAGACTCTTGTAGCAACCCAAGAGGGGATTTGGAAAATAGGTGATGACTACGCTGGTAGGCGATTGTGGTGCTAACAGTCACCATGATGATAATAGTTGATGACTGTTAGCTCATTTCACATCATCTCCTGTGGCCGCTAAATTTCACCCAATAACCCTTCTGGGAGATATGCAGCAGGTGCCATGAGAGATGAGGCCAGGTCTTGGACTAGGGTAAGAGAAGGGTGATTATAACCCCCCCCAGTTTTGTGAGCAGTCCATTGGGGGCAGGCACGTTCACAAATAAGTAAGATTCAATGAACTGTTTATGTCAGGAAGCCAAAGGATGCTGAAGTTCCCATGTTACACAATTCACAGGAACGAGTTTAGAGAGGAGGCCCATGGCTCTGATCTACCAGTACCCTGTGACAGGAACACCCATGATGGGGGAGAAGCTGCATGAATGTGCTGGTGGCCTCCTGAGGAGCTGGGCTGCGGCCAGGAATGCTGCCTTTATGCCATCTCTTGCAAAAATATGTACAGTGGGCATTTTAAAAAAGAAAAAAGGGTAGTGTTTAAACGTATTCAAGTTGGTGAGGAAACCTACAAATGCTTAGACATCTGCATGGATATTTTAAGGATACAGAGCATTTATGGAAAAGTTAATTTTGTGTTATATTATGTTATATGTTTTTAATAAAAAATATAGTGACCTGTAACAATTGTAGACCAAAACCCAACAACTTGAGTACATGTTTAACCCCAGCTCTCTTCAGAGAAAACAGTGTGCACATCTCACTTGCTATGAAAGCCTTTTTTCACTGCCAGCACTCTCAGCCTAACACACAGCTGATTTACAGCCTGAGTTCAAGAGATTTTACAGACCCCTAAGGAAATTGTTGAGAAAACTTCGGACCCTAAACACCCCCTTTTGCACAAAGCACAACTTTTACACAAACCTGCAAAAAAAAGACTTCCCAAATTAAAATGTTGCCTGCTAGGTTTCATATTCTCTCTGCTTCATACAGATGCTTTGAACGCAAAATAAATAATCAACAAAAAATATCAAGCTAAGCCATCCCAAGCGAAATCCTTGGGTGATGAAATGAAAGCACTTATGCCAATTTATATCTGTGGAGAGTTCATGGCTAGTTTCGGGTACTCCGTCATATCTGTAGTTTCTGTTCCAGCCATGAAGCTGATGATTTCTCCTGACTGGTTAAAGTGGAGTAATGTATAAATGGTGCTAACAGATACAGGCTCACTAAAGCCAGGAAACATAACACTCAGCCTAACTTATGGTTTCCAAACAAGTCGCAGGACTGATCCTGCAATCCCAACTTGAGCAAAACTCCTTCTGAGGTGCTGGGCATGGCTATAAATTCAAAATGGAGTGCCAGTCTGGGCTGGAGGCTGCCAGATACCTACCTATGCCACAACACGGATACCATTTGGAAGCAGACTTTACTAAACATTTCACAATTTTTCTGGTACAATGTGGAACATCCTGGCTTATGCAAGGGCAAGAAATACTTCTGCATTAGCAAGGAAACTGCCTTCCCCTCCAGAACATGACGGGAATCTGTCTCTTTAAAATGGGATGGTAAAGCATGTTTTACTTTGATCAGCTTTCATTTATGGGAAAATATGATAAATTTAAATAGACTTGAACTACCCTTTCCTTTATGGGAAATTGAGCCCTTAAAAATGGTAAATCCCTCCCTTAATGTGGAGCAATACAATATTGAATTCCTGTAGAGAACACCATGAAGTCACAGTGAAATCTGCTGAATGCTCCTAACAACAACTTACAGGAGTATTTTATTTTTATATGTTTACTTTCTTTTTCATGCTGACTGATGGCTGATTGTGTATCACAGTCTCTTTTCTGTATATAAGTGGAGAATAGTGTCTTTGATTAACTAGGTCTGTACAGTGTTAAAGTAGCGTGTATGTTCATCTATGAAGTACCACTAAAAATCCTTCAATATTTATCTGCAAAAGCAAGCAGACTCTTGAAATGATAATCAGCAATTCTGGAGAAGCAGTCCTCTCTCATTATGGCCACAGCCCTGCAAAATTAATTGGGGCTGACCTTGCACTGAACTTGACGGGAGTGGTATCTGAGGAGAAACTCCCACATTGGTTCTTAAATGTCTTGATAAGTCCTGACAATAAAAGAAAGTGCCTACTCTAACTCGCTCCATCTGTACCTGTTAGAGATTGCTTTCACAGGACAACTTTCTGTCTCTAGAAACAACCACCAAAGTTCCCTCTTATACACTAACCAATATTCTGCTCCACCTTGCTGATCCCCTCTGGTTGGCAGGGTTTTCTCTGATTTTCCTTGTCATTGAAGCTGTAGCATAAGCAAGATCTTACATATGCTTGTACAAATTATGATTTGAATAGTCCCAGGAAGCAGTGCCAAAAAATATAGGGAAGTTATAAGGTATAGACTTGCCAATTTAGAAGCATACCTAACTTGGAAAATCATCCATTTCATCTTTTTTCTTTAGAGTAGTTTAATAACTGCATCATATTTCTAAGTGTGCCTAGCTCTTACATTTGCTTATATGCTGTAAAGAGCCTGAGGTGGTTCTGTAGAACATGGGACAAAATAACCCATTAATAACAAATAGCAATTCATACAAAATTGATCAGAACCAACCAACCAAAAAGTGTTTTTTTCCTGCAGCTTCCCTGATGAATTTTCTTGCTTCTCTCCCCTCTTTCTTTAGCTTGCAAAATCACTTTATATTCAACAGCTCTCCTGCCTCCCAGTTCTGGTCCCTACAGTCCCTAGGGCCTTTGGTCCGGTCTTATTTCTGCTTTTACTACTATTTCTTTTTTGCTGCATTTGGAGATTTTACTAGTAAAGCAGAGCCGATCTTTTTTTTCTTCTTTGTATTTTACATTTTTTTTCATGAATTATAACAGTAAAAATGCCTGATGGAGAGGGCTTTTCCTGTCAGTAAATGCCAAGCTGAGCACAGATATGGGGATGAGAACACTCCCAACTGATCATTAAACTCACAGAAAATGCTTTTCTTACCAGTCATCATTGCTTATACACGACACACATTAGCTATTCCTGCTGCTGCAGGGAGACTCACTTCAGAGTGGAAGGCTTCCAAGAAGGCTTCAGCCAGCAAAGCCTATGGCCTCAAATGCACGGAGTTCATCTGGGCATGTGGGATGGTGCGTGCGAATGGCCAGATAGTAATCCTCTGCATTCCTCGTTCGGTGCAGGCAATGTTTACCTCTAAATAACTATCTGAAAAAGTAGGCTTAAATGATTTGATAAATCCCAAACATAAGAATTAGAGTGAAAAAGAATAATAAAAAGACAATTTACCTTAGAGATGGTTATTTTTTACTAACTAGGCACTCCTCTAAATTCCACTAATAATGCAGGCTTCAGTGTAACAGGTGGACAAAACACTCTGCTTTTGTTCTCTCTGTCAAACTTTGGTTTTGTGCTCTATGCCTCTTTAAAGTTATTAGGTTTTGTTTCTTGTAACAATTCAGATCTACTTGAATTCTAAACCTTTGTTCTATTAGAAAAATAACAGAAATTACTGTACTTCGAACGTCTGTAACAAATGAATTGATCAGCCCATACTTATTCGAAAGCTGCCAAAATAAGGTCCTTGACAAAAGACCACAAAATTATACTTTGTCAGGTGCTCTCATCCCAAATGTGTTAGAAGAAATATAATCCCATAGAAATAACTTATGATATTTTACAGAGGCTATTATAGCTTTTTATTAACAGCAAATCTTAAGTTAGGCAAGACTTTTGGACAGGGCCTATTCAGCTGTGTATTTAATTGCTGTGCAGAATCTGGGCTTCTGTTTGACAGATGAGAGATTGTCATCCTATTCAGAGCTTGATATAAAACTCTTGCATATAAGAAAAACACACCCAGAATCCTTCCTGAGGCTGCTAAATACTACTATGACATACACATTAAAAAGTGAGAATAGATAACAGTGCATCTAGAGAACATCCAGCAGCAAAAGGCCCAGGTGTGATGGCACATTAGAATGCTAATTAAAATTAGACATAAAAATAAAGTACACCAGCTGTATCAGTGATTTCCATTTGGGAATCTCAGTTACTTCACCCTGGAATGTAAAATACCATTATCCATTTCAACAGAGTGGGAAATGGAACCAAAGGAAGCCCATCAGATTAACCGAAATTACAAAGATGGTGAATAAGGAGCCCTCTCGTTTCCTGACTCTCAGTCCAGTGAGTAGCACTGTCCTCATCTGCCTCGTTAATAATTATTTCCAGTGTAGAATGACTAAAGCCCCGCTCCACAGAAGGAAGCTGGGCATGATGAAAATGAGCATCCCCATCTCTCCCACTTACTGCCTAAACTGCAATCCAATCATCACCGTGACTGGGGCATTCACGACCCCAACTTCCCTTCTAATCCTGGACTATGTAAAACATTGTTCAGGGGTTGAGCTGGCCTTTTAATAAAACTCCATCAGCGAGAGCACTTGGTCTGGATAGAAAAACCTGAGTTGGTTCTCACCTCTGGCTGAGAGGGATGAACTCATGCCCCCTCTTTCTAAGGAGAAATGATCTAACCACAAATCTTTCAGCCGTGCTTTTTGGGGAATCTTACTCTCGACTTCTCCTGCTCAAGCTGTCCTATTAGGAGGTTATGAGCCAGTTAGTTAGACAGTAAACCAGATGGTGCCTGACTTTACAGCCTCGTGGTGAGGACATGCCCATGGACAGGGAGCATCCTGCAGTCTGCCTTTCTCCCTCTGTAACCGTTTTGCTTCAAAGAGTCACTGGACAGAAGATGGACCCTACCCCACAGTGGGTGGTGACCCCACTGGTCTGACAGTCACAGAGGGAGCCCAGGTGGGTACAGTGACACCCTGCATCTTCCCTCCTTGCTGAGGTGGCCTCATCGGCAGCCTCCCGAGCCCATGGAGCAGTCAGGATTTGGGCTCAGGGAATGCCTCTATGATTGCAATTAAGGCAGTCTAATTTAAAAACTGCATGCAGCCCTATTGGTTTCATTTTACTTACACTTTGTTCTTATTATCTGGGCAAGTTACTGTACAATTAAAGCCAAAAAAATAAACCGGGGAAGATAAGAGGCTGCAAGTTAAGATCATTCATGCGCTTCTTTCGTGGCAAGGCACATGTAAAGTAGGTGAGAGGACAGATAAGCAGAGTGAAAAGCTGCAGTGGCAGCCTTGGTTTTGAATCTTTGGTAGATTGCAAATCTGTGTCATACATTGTTGGTATCTGAAATGGTATTTATGTAGGAATCAATGTTTAATAATTAGAAATGTGCATTTGTAATTATTATGGCAAATTGTAATTTACATATTTACCAGGCAGATGAGAAGAGCTGTTTAAAGTATCATTAATGATATCAAGTCCTAGAGTGTCCTTTATAGTATGCACAGTTCCTAGGGCAAACAATGAGAACAGGTAATTTTTATAGGGCATGTGTGTTTGTGTGTGTGTTTATTTGTGTGTAGCAGCATGATGATTCCATAATGTATACAAAATATTTGTAACTCAGACCAGTAAAAACAGACGTATTCTCTCAGCCTCTTCCTCTTGCCCTCTGCGTTTACCTGGCACACAAACCATATTTACATTAGTCCACCTAAGGGAAACATACACCTTCAGTGAATAATTTCTAGCATTTCTTTCAAGTCATTTCAAGAGGAGAGTTTTGCACGCTGAGTGTGACTACCTGCTGATTTTTCATAGTCCCTGGGGGCTGAATTTATCTCTCATTGAAGTCAATGGAAATTTTCCCATTGACTTCAGTAACAGCTGGATCAGGTCTTAGTACTTTAATCGGTGATAATTTTTTTTACATGTAGAGCCATTGATGAAGTTCATTATGCTGTTTGGCTTCCGTTCATGCTCTGAAGCAAAATCTGGCATGCTTTTACAAGGTGGAAAGGATGGGGAGGGGGAGGTGAAGAGAAGGATCTGAGAAGATGGAGCTTTTCTCGCTATTAAACAGATGGGACTATAAAGGCACCATAAAGGAGATAGAATTTACACTTGCCTGGAGATAGATATATTAATATATCTGGCCTATTATTTTGCTTATTCAGTGGAACCAGTGAGTTTGCTTTATTAAGTATAGTTTAAGATGTGATTCTTTCATACTTTCATATATCGGATCTCCTTTCCTTGTTGGTTACGAACTGGATGTATCCAAAGAGATCAGAAATTGTAATTACAGACTATTGTGCTTAGCCAGCTCCTATGCCGGTGCACAAAGTCCATCTGATAAAAAAAAACCAAACCTTGGAAGGCTTCAGCAGGAGGGAACTAAAGATATACTTGGCTGGGCCAGCGTCAGGGCTGTCTCAGCTAGAGAGAAGGGATGTTTGTGTAACTTCTCACCTCCCCGTCCGTCCCTCTCGACTCTGCACTCCCAAAGCACTGTGTGTAATAATGAGTGACAGCCTTGTGGAAAATTTAATTTAGTAAAGTTCCATTAAAGTTCATGGTAATTTTGGGCACCGGAATCGGGTCCTGAAATGTACATCTTCTTGTACCCCTTGGTAATTTTGTTATCAGTGTCTCCATCTTATTAGCAGAGAAACAAAAAGTAAAATGACAGAAAGTGAAAGAGAAAATTAAAATGACTCATTTAAACTTAGGAAGCTGCCAGGGCAGGAGCAGAAGGACCTATGGGAGAAAAATTGCTGGAAAAAGGGAACAGAAAGAGAAATGATGGAATCCAGGGATACAGAGAGGGAAAAGAGAGAAGTGAGAGGAGGAGAAACAGGGAAGTGGCAAAAGAAAAGGAGAAGCTGCTATTTGGAGGAAATGGGAAAGGGGGCTATTACTGAAACAGAGTAAGAGAGGGTAGGAAACAGGAGCATCCAAAAAGGAGATAATAAACCGAGAATAAATGGATTTAGAGGGATTATCAGATAGCGATGGAAACAGACAGTAAGGAAAGGTAATCTGAGGAGGGAAAAGCAAGAAGCAAATTAATTTCGTCTTCAGTGTTAAATAAATAAGTGAAAATAGTGCGCCTATTTCCCTTCACAAGATATATACTCATCCGCTTGAGTGGTATTAAATGTAAGCTGGTAGCAGGGTTTGCCACATATTCTCTGTGAGAGTCTGTCCTCTAACTCCGTGGGTTTTAAGTTCCTTCAATTTTTGGACATCTTACCCTTGTAAAGATCCAAACCTTCCGGACTGAATTTGATCCTCACTACTGTGGGCTTAGGGGGGTTTTTAGTCACTTTTTTGAGAAACTCTTGTAAGTATCCCACAGATGCCCAAGGAGTACCCAGGCGGCAGCTGAAGAGCCCTGGGCTGGGTGGAGATGGCTGATGCTACTTCTACTGCAGATTACTCCCATAGTTCAAGCAGTAACAATCTAAACCTTGGAGAAAATAGTCCCAAATTTCAACTCTGGTGTTAGTCCAGTCAGATGGGAAAATTGTCTCAAAAGTAGTGCATGTTTTGGGGAACAGGGGAGT
This sequence comes from Rhinoptilus africanus, assembly GCA_013400135.1. Lineage (NCBI taxonomy): Eukaryota > Metazoa > Chordata > Aves > Charadriiformes > Glareolidae > Rhinoptilus > Rhinoptilus africanus. Next base: position 133,852 of record VXBO01007946.1, read on the forward strand.
CTTACCACATAGATTTAGACATGAATGTACCACATAGCAAAAATCACAGTGAACGTTAATTCCCTTCACAGAAACAGAGGATACTTTTTTAGACAGAGTCAAAGAACCTGATTCTGTGCTGATTTTACCACATGACAACTCTGAGTTCTGGAAACATCATTCTCATATATGTGCCATGCAGGGAAAAATTGGAACTGTCAGGGTTAAGCTAATTTCAAAATTTAATACAATTAAAACTGCAAAGCACACAGAGAGATGGGTTTTACTCAAGATATCACTAGACATTTTAATTATTTACATTTCATCATATTTTCACCAAACCAAATAGGTTTAGTGGAACTGCATGACCATAAGCCAACACAGGATCTGGATGGGACATGGAGATTTTAATTGTGTTACTCTGACTGACATCCTACAGTTGCATAAATGTTAAGACAGGAGACAGCAGAAAGCTGTAAGGATGGGAGTCTGTTCCTCTGTATAATGACATCTATAGCTCTGTTTAGCAAGGAGACATCTGTATTTTAGTTTAAATCAAATACCTACAGCGTACAAAGTAGCATCAAGGAATGTAGGGCAGGATTTGGTCAGGAAAAGGTAAAGGAAAGAATTCTTTCCTCTACACTGGAGATTCCTGGAGGGCTGCAAGGACCACACCGTAGGGTGGTATTCAACCTCATGTCTGAGAAGAGGAGGAAGGACCCAATACGTGTTAGTCTTCTGGTGATGAGCTGCTGTACCTGGCTTAAGGGAAAGTAGAAAAAATCAACATGAATGTCACCTCTGTGAAATGAGTGCTATTCTGGGGGTAAGCTGCCCCCTGAAGTTAGTGATGAAAGAGAGAAATTAAATGGAAAAGGATCGGTAAATGTTCAGGGGGAGGCAAATGAAAGATATTTTATGAGATGGAAAATTAAACTGGCAAAGGATGTCAGAGCATCTGGTGGCTGTACTGTGTTTCACTTTGACTTCCTGAGAGCCTTAATTATTAATTTTTTATATTTTTTTTTTAAACTGGTGTTACTGAGATCAAGTTAGCTTTGGATTTAAAGGGAAGCAGAATAAAACCTACGTGACACAGTGGAACTGGGTTTATTTTTCAATGTGGTTTCATTTTCTTTTTTCACTCAAGAATTTCAAGCCAGGACATGTTTCAGTGGCCTAATCTTAAATGTGCACGGGAACAGTCTCTCTGTTTGCTTTGCAGGGAGGAGCTGGCTCACTTCGGGAGCAGTTCAAGAATGAACACAACTGCTTTGCTGTCAGTTTTTAGCACCGTCTGTAGCTCATGGGCAATAATGGTACCAGCAGTGGTGAAGCAGCATTGTACAGCATACAAATCTCTTGGCTTTAGTGTTGTATAATATAGTACGATTTCAAAACAAAATAATCATCTGCCTGCTGGGTGAAGTGTTTGTGATTCTTGAGTACGTGTCAGTGACTCTTAACAACAGGATAACAACACTTGGATTTCCAAGCTATTTCTACCAACATTGAAGGAGGGAGCTGCTTTTTTTCTCTTCATTATTCTGTGATGTTGCTCTGCTTAGCTGCAAACACTCTAAATTCTGGTACAGCTAGCTAAATAAGAATGGACAGTTGCTAAATTTCTGTCAGAATTACAGCAGGCACCTGGTCAGGGCCACTAAAACCGATGTTGCTAACACGTTTCCACAATAACTTCATGCTCAGAACTTTCCAACCAATTATCTTTTGGGAAGAAATTTTCCACATTTGGCCTCTGCTTGAGAGGGATTTTTTTTTTTTTTTCTCCCAGGCTTGAGAAAAACGATGCCAGCTGTTCTTGAACACGGCATGAATTATAAAATTATGCCTCTGAAGTAAAAAGAACTTCACAGGCTGCACCGAGCTGAAAGCTTGCTCTAGACCCTTCTGAACAGCAAAGGTTTTGCCTGGCATTGCACTTGACATTGATTTACCTAGATTAATAAAGATAAGGCAATAAACATGTTTTGAAAGAGCTCAAAATGATTTATCTATAGGTGACTGAAAAAGAAAAGCTTGCATCTTGCAGGAGAGAGAAACGGAGAGCTGCCAGGTAGGTCAGAGGAGCTCGCTCCTGCCCTCTGATAAGTGCACTTCATTGTTTGAGGAGAACAGGGAGCAACTACACCTTCCACAGGAAGAAAGCCAGTACAGGACTCCAGACTCCTTCCCTTCCCCACCAGATTTTTTAATTTTTAAGTGGAAAATTAAACGTAAAATAGGAGCGTTAAGTTTGCAAAGTGGGGCACGCTACCACTGAGACATTTTAAAAACTAAGATTACTACTCCTGTCTGTGTGGCCAATGTGTACGTTTACATATATACATATACACTCAGGCAGCCACACACACACAGGGAGGAAAAACAGAGCGACTTTCAAACCAGTATTAGATATCAGTATCCTTCATAAAATGCTCCAAGCAATTAATACATCCCAGAATGTACCACTTGAGATGTAATACCTGTTACCAAAATACAGCCACATTGAATATTATGAAATTAATTAACCAGTTGGAGTGCTTGATCAGGGCATATATTTTTTATATGAAGGTATATATTTTATATTGGTTTAGTTAGAATATCCTCAAGCATGAAATGTCCCAATCTTTCCATGCCTCGTACAGAGACTTGAAGACTCCTTTAATGACAAGTTTTTATGTATTGTTTAGGGAATATTATCGTACCAGCTAACACTGACATCTCTCTTTGTAAGCCTTCTGTGTCTCTCCTGGGTAAACGCTTTTTTGACACATCTTATTTTCCAGCACTTTGGGGGCTGTGTGAAGGCAATTCCTGTCGTTTAACAAAACAGGAAGCTATGGAAACAACAACAACAAAAAGAACAAAACAAAAACCCCTTCGCCACTGGCATCACCATATTACTCTCTCTCCTATAGGGACTCCCTGGGCTTCCCTGAAATCATAAGGAAATCGTCTGCTGTTGTGTTGTTAAAAAAAAAAAAAACAACCAACCACAAACAAAAAACCAAAAACCCAAACCCAAACAAAAAAAACCATCCCAAACCCCACAACATTATTTTTAGCTTTCTGTTATTCCATTTAACGGGTCTTTCCTCCTCAGAGTAAAAACTGAAGCCTTCCTCTACATGCAAAGCTAACTTTTAGCTGTCATCTGAAGCAGGACGNCCAGAGTAAATACCAGCGCTGCCCTGCTCGGCTATATAAGGGGGGTGATGCAACCGAAGCGAGAGGCAGAGGAACGGGGAGCGGCGAGAGCTGCTCGTCCCGGAGGAAAGAGGACGGCAACCGGGACGGGGTGGGCTGGGAGCCCCTTCCCTCCGGCGGGGAAAACAGCGGCGCAGCGGGAGGAAGGGAGNGGGAGGTGGAGGCAGCCGGCGGCCCGGAGGGTCCGCGGGAACGGAGGAGCTGTGGAGGGACCGGCCAGGCCTTGAGTAACCCCCCCGCTGCCGTGTTTCTATCCGTTAGAGACGCACAAAACGAGCGGGAACCCCCGGTGCGAGCCAGGGAGGGTCACTTTTCTTTCTGTCCCTGTGTCTTGACACGAAGGAGATCGGTTACAGAACTGTTGCCTAATCAAGTCAGGCGTGACACAACGGCAAGCTTTGTTTCAGAGAAGGAGTTTCCTGTTGGAAATCAATTTTCCTCCTAGTAACAGCGTTTAAGGAGCTGGAAGGCGGCAGAAAACGGTTCGGGAGTGATGTGGGATGTCAGAAAGCTTAAGGTCAACCGGCGTGCACAGAGGCTGTGAACTGTAATTGCTCTTAATGCTGTTTAAGATTAACCTCAATGGTTATCGGGGTTTATTGCATCAGCACCAGAGGAAAAGGAATTCATGTGAAGAAATAAAACCAAAAGGCACAGCCAGCCATCAGCAGTTAAGCAAAAAAGAAAAGACTGAAAGCAGTCACTTTTAATATTAACATAAACCAAGAATGCCCTTAAATAGTAGAAATGCACAGCTAGGAAGTATGTTCTGAAATTAAAATATTGTCAGATGAGATGATCTGAAAAGAAAGAATCATCAGCAAAAGACCAAAAAAAAAAAGTAGGAGGAGAACAAATGAATAAAGTTGCTTTTATCTACCTAAATTGGGAGAGTACCATTAATAGAAAAGCTGTTCTCTTTGGAGAATTCCCAAACTAAGGATAAAGTAACGAAGCATTAAATCACACTGGGAACAAGCTGTGCCTTTCCGGTGTAGGTCGGTGAAATGTTCAGCACCTTCAATGTCAGTAACTTCAGAAGGAGTCAAAACAGCCTGGAGCTGAGGTCCATGTGCATGGTCTAACAAAGCAAACAAAGATCGTATCAGAGAGGCCTGGATGTAATCACATTTTAAGGCTTGATATTCTTATTCCTACTGTTTCCCAAGCCTTTACAAACCCAGAGAAAATGAGGCAGTGCTCTTGATGGCTTATAGACAGAGGTACAAGTACAATTTGTACAAAAATTGAGGAAAAAGAAAGGGCAACCTGTTGCATTTTTTTCAATAGCAAAATCTAATTTTCATTCCTGTAAAACATTTCTAATAGCAGATTTGTTCCTCAGAAACTGGAAAACACGTACCTTGTTATGAAAAGGGAATCTAGTCAGTTTACTGAGTATATTTGACATAAGGTTGAGTATTTTTGCTACTTGCTTAACAGTGGCTCCTAATGATGTTGATGGTAGACTGGAACCCTACCCTTCTAGGCACTGTCCAGAAGCCCTGCCCCAGGAAAGCAAACCAGTGGCAAACAGCTCTGCAAAATGGGACTGGGCTCACGGTAGAAATCCTTACACAAGCCTCAGCCCCCTGGTAGGCCCTCCCTTCCCTAAAGTCCGAATAAATAGAGATGCCTTTCAGGATGTCTGGAAGGTCAGCAAGCTGTTCAGGCAGGAGAGCAGCAAGTTTCTATGGTCAAGGACACTTGCCCCTCTGTGCTTCTCCTCCCTGTGGGCACCTTCCCATTCCTTTTTTCATGCTAATGACAGGCAGATGAGAGTACCTGAGGACATTGTAGTAGAGTTGTGTTGATGCTTGTGGTACACTTAGCAGTAACTAGTAGAAATCCACAATTAACATGATTTCTCAGGCAGGTTAGTAAAACACAAACCTTCTTGATTTCCTCTGGTGCTGTTGCTGACCCTAATTAAAAGTTCACCTAAACTGAAAAATAATTAAATAAACCACCAGTGCTGGAAAATTATTAGCCCAATTAATGATTTTGTAGGCTGGAGAAACAGCTTTACTGTTAATTTAAGACTCCTGGTTTGATTGAATGATACAGAGTTAACTTTGTTGAATGAAGCCATCACTGGGAGCCAAGGAGACTGACATTCAGTGAAAATAGCTAAAATTTTTCTGCTAGCGATGAGGGGTTCAGTGTCATCTGGAATTAGCCTGTTTAAATGAGTTGAATGGTTCAATGTTGATAAATGATAAATAATGCTGGGAGGACTTTAGCCGGAAATTATAGGGCTGTTTCTGACTTGCTGGAAAAGAGTAACTGCTAACTTTCTGAGATTATAGGATTAAACAGTATCAGTACTTTAAATGTGACTCATGAGCAGGGGCTTTCTGAAGAGAATTACATAAATTTCCCAAGGTCTTTCTGAAGAACAAGTTGTTCCAAATAATTTCCTCATCTTTAATAACTTCGGGTGAAATCCTGTCCCCATTGAGGTCAACAGAAAAAGTCCTCTTGATTTCAGTGGGTTCAGATTTCACTCTCAGACTCTGGGAAATCTTCAGCTCTTCTGTGGTGACTGGATGAGGAAGCAGTGAGGAAGTCTCTGCAGCTGGACATAGCATTTTCTACCACCTGGCAATTTTTAGGTATCTCTGAGTAAAATCTCTCTTCTTGTCAAAGCACGTGACCCCAAACATTTCTTGCTGGGTTACAGAAGTAGCGTACAAGGAACTATGCAATCCTGGGTTGACCACGTGGAAGTTTAACTTACCCACACTGCTACACCAAGGCAACTATTTGCTTACCTGCACTAAGTTAATTACAATTGACTTTGCTATAATTATTACTGTTATAATCAAGAGTAGATAGCACATACTGTAATTACCTGTACAGCTATTAAAAAAAACAAACGTAAAACCCACACACCAAAGAAAGCTGGAAAACCAACATGGTAAAATCCATTTTAACACAAGTAACTTTATGAATAAGGGGAGTAATATAATCCATTTTCCTATGCATTTCCACCTTTTGTACTTTAAGCCACCCACAAAAAATGCTCAGTTTTCTTCCAGACCTGTCGTCTCACCTCTTCTGGGCAAGAGACAGTTTGTGTCTTATGCAGAACTGCATGCATCTGCTAGCTAGGTTGCCCATGATGTTAGCATGGCTGACTGCTGAGTTTTTCCTCTTTGTCCCTCAGGGGGGTCATCAATTTCCACAAAGCACACAGAGGGTCTCTCACTCTCCAAACTGGCTAAAAAAGTAATAGGAATGACTAAAAAGAGGAAAGCAGAGAGCACTGTCAGGTAGCTTCATTTTCTTAGGAAAGCTACTAGAAATGAGGTTCTTCCATGGGTGTCCATTTGCATAATTCCCCTGAAGTCTCTTCAGTCACACTGTTTTATATCAGCAGGAGATCTGACCATAAATATTTAAGAATTTCAGACCTCTCATTGAGGGCACATGAGGACAGTTTCAGATTTTGTAAGAGCAAAGGAACGAAACAAACGGCCTCACGTTTTTCATAACTCAATCCCTCCAACTCAGCCCATGCTTTGAAGCCCCCACAGCGTGTATAGACTTTTAACTTTATGCCGGCTCTTATTGTTAACCACTTTTCATGAGTTTATAACCGGATCTACAACTTGGTGTAAAATTGAGCATGACCATTTTGTGACAGATTCTGTCCTGGTTAGCAAACTTGAGATTCCACAACTCTCTGAGCTGTGCCTAAACATAGTGAGATCAAGGTACTCTCTCTCCATTTGAAGCTGGAATCTGTGGTGGTGTAGCTCTGAAGATGGAGATACTCTTAAACTCCTGTGCTTTAAATAATAATATTTCTTTGCTTTCTGATTTTTGTTCCTTGTTCTCTTTCTCCTCCTGTTCACTCAATTCTCATTTGCCACACATTACCAGTGCAAAACTTTGAAGTGTACATATATACACACATAACTTTTCCATATTGAGTTTCAGAAACACCTTGATAGATATTGTGTGATACACTAATACTATTATTATTTTTAAATAGCAACTTGAAGTCAACTTAAAGTAGAAGATTTAACTAGTGACCAAATTCTTAACTGCTTGACTTCAGTGAGAGACTGGGGTAGATGTGAATGGGGACTGAAGCAATGCAAAAAATACATTATTATTTCACATTATAAAATATACCTCTAGGAGATATCATTTGCCTTTCTAAAGTTGTTGAAAAACTATTATTATCTCTTTTTACCTTTCAGCAAAATGATGGTCCAACACTCAGGCCAGGTATCTGCCTTAGAAGTCAGCGCCTCCGCAATTGTTCCCACTTTGTCCCCTGCAGGCTCACTGGGGTTTGATGATTTCACAAATTTAACCCCACTGGTGAAAGAGGAACTGCGGTTTGCCATTCAGAATAAGCGTCAGTCCCACAGGATGTCTTCTACACTGGACACGGTGACAGTTTCTGAAAGGCCAATTGAAACATCAATCATGAAAACAGAGGTATGACTTTATAAACAGCATTTCAGTGTGAATGATGAATTCTCTAATAACATTTCACAAGAAAAGTAATTATATCACATAACCCTCTCCACCATACTTGATCCTTTCAGGCCTGCTGCTTGGCTTTCTGATAAGTGCTTCTGGGAAACTCTCTGGTATTCCTCATTTCCCTTGAGGCCTATCATTGAGTATTTTATTTTTGATTATGAACTAAGGACAATGTTTTACAGAGATTAGAGCAAGTGCTCGTCTGGTTTCCCTGCCTACTTGGGGCTGAGTTTGGAATAAGTCACTGCAGCTTTACTTGAGTGAGGACAGAGCAGTAGGACCCACATGGACTACACTGAGGTAGACGAGGCCATGCTATGTCCACACTAGGTTTTCACTTTAAGATCATAGTCTCTGTGAAAATCATTTCTCTTATAAAGTGGAGAAATAGCTTAAGTTACAGAAATAGCTACACCTTGGTCTGAGCCTCCACAGGAAACAAAACAAAGCTTGAAGGAATGTGTTAATATTCACTTTTTGGCGCTGTCTTTAGTTTGCTGCACTCTGTCTGCCTTGTTCATGCCACATTCTCCATTTTTCTTCCTGTACCCCTTGCTCCTTCTCCCCCTTGGGAAGCGGAGAAGAGATGGAGGTGTGAGAGTCAGCCTGGGGAGATGCTTGGCAAGTTTTTTGAGTACCATTGATTTAAAATGAGCCATCGCATCCATTTGAACTCTGGTCAGTTTTTTATTGACAGTTCTAATGGAGTTACTACCATTTTACTCTATGGGAAGCAAGGTCAGAACTGCATCCTTACGTAACTCACGGCGTGAGCACTGACAACACTATCCATGTTGCTTTTAAAAATTCAGAAGTTGTCAAAATAGAAGTTGAGTATTTACAACATCTTATGGATTGTGTGTGTCTGTTTTTGTCGGATAGTTTTCTCCTGAAGAGGATGAAAGAAAAAAACGAAGAAGGGAAAGGAACAAAATTGCTGCTGCAAAGTGCCGAAACAAAAAGAAGGAAAAAACAGAATGTTTGCAGAAAGTAAGTGACTGGTGTGAATTGTTCTCAATCTGTCATCCTCCCAGGATCTGAACAGGGGCACTGTCGTAGTAGGAAATACAGAAAGATGTCACCCAGAACTCTGTAAACCCATTAAATAATAGTTATTTTAAAAATGGATATGCTATATATTAAATCAAACCTGGTTAAAACTGGAAAACAGTGAAAGCGCAGTAGGAGTGAAAAGAGATTGCTGTTTCAGGGACCAACCTTGTCTGTGGGGATATTATGAATTTAAATATGTGCATTGAACAAAAAAAGATGTAAAATCTCATTTCATATAATATCCATTGTGAAGACCAAGAGCGACAAGACAAACACCGACAAGTAATCTCTGACTTCTTCATGAAATGAGTGGCATAGTAGCTTAGCCCTGAATTCTCTGGCCTAAGACCCCAATAGTGTCTTCACCTGCTCTGCCATGATATAAAACTATATTATAGCAGCATCGGGCCTGTCTTTGTTCCTATATCCAGGGGTGAAGGGAAAAAAGCTATGTCCTTACTTTTTCAGCTTAACACGGGTTTACAGGTATGTGATATGATGTTCCAGGGAGTTTATAAGAATCGTAGATATCTTTGGGTAAATTTTTGACCCCAAAAATTGAGAACAATTTTGCAGAAGGTAGCAAGAGCGCTTTGGATGCCTGCTTTTGTTAGTCAATACAAATCTGAATTTGGCCTTTTAACTTTTGTTATGCTCAGTTCAGAAGGTAACCGTCAATCTGCTTTTTTAGACTAGTATCGATTGGGTGGTGTATAGTTTCACCACTGCAGGACACTAAGAACATGCGAGTTCTTTCACAGCTAGCCATATGCTTCCCCAGCGATAAAAGACTGCAACTATTAGATAAACATTGCAATTGACTATTTGAACTGCTCAGTCTAATAGTTGTGTCTGTCCTTTGTGACTAGGAATCAGAAAAGCTGGAAACTATCAATGCAGAATTAAAAGCCCAGATTGAAGAGCTAAAGAACGAGAAGCAGCATTTGATATACATGCTAAACCTTCACAGGCCCACTTGTATAGTGCGGGCACAAAACGGAAGGACACCTGAAGATGAAAGGAATCTTTTTATTCAACAGATCAAAGAAGGCACGTTACAAGGTTAAGTGATATGGCAAACACGGAAATATTTATAGTGTTTTTAACAACTACCAGGATCCATGGAGAATCTGACATAATATGTAGGATTCTATTAGTCAAGAGCCTTTAGGAAGGGCAGATTGCTTTCTTAAGCGGAAAGAATCATTTTGGCTTGACAGCGATTCTTCCCCTTGGAAGATCTGGTCTCAATCAAATTGAAGAGTCTTCTGCCTCAAATATAGGTTTTGCACTGTCATACTTGCTGTTCCTAGGAGCTACAGACAACAGCTTCAGAAGTTTTAGCTCTCTGCTAGTATACAGTATCTGCACTCACGACGTTTGTGCTAGAACACTATGACTTCCGATGATGCACGCAGTAGAGACAACTGTGCTGGATGGACACTACTTTTCCTTGTTGCTGGTAGGGAAAGCAGACTGAGACTATTTTTAAAGTTTCGAAGTTTCCAGGGGGATAGTTTCTGGCAGAATGTACCGATATGTAATGTTGCACTCTAACCTAACTCCATACACAAACACACAAAAAGCCTTCAGTTCCAACTACGCTTTGTCATTTTTTTCACAACACTTGTGTGGTTTTTTTTCAATGACTCATCTCAGAGACTGAATTTGAAAAGCCTAGTAAGTGTGACAAAGAAATGTTTCTTGCAAAAGGTCCATGTAGCTAAGTTTGTATTTCATGAGCTGGAACCCCACATGCTGTCCTTTGGGGACTACAGTTTTTCCTTGAATTGCTGAACAGCAGCTTGTACCACCACTTGGTGACTCAGTGAATTGGACCTACCAGAAAGAGGAGACTTAACTATAGAGGGACATTGGTACAGGTTTTGTCTGAGTAAAGTACTGCAGGACCGAATCCCAGGCTCCCATGAGTCATGACAAGTTTTTTTTTTAAAAAAAATAATAGATTTCAGCTAGGATGTAATCCTACAAGCCTTAATTCATGCTCTTAATCCTTACTCACAGAAGAGGTTCTACTTCAGTGGGTCTACTTATACAGGTAGCTCTTATAAGTGTAAGAGCTTGACAAAACCTTTTTCCATCCTGGTCAGGGTTACTTCCTTTTGCCAGGTGATTCAGAAGGAAAAACCTATGATTGCAGCTACTTTTATTTTATGTTTGAGTGGCAACTACAAACAATCAGAAGTGTTACTTAGAATCTAAAGGAGGCAAGAGTTTTGATGTAGTGAATAATTGCTTTTATTTTTTATTAAATACTAACCGTAGATGTTTTTGAACTGGTTGGTAGAAGAGCTGCTGGACAAAACAGTTGGAGTTATGAGTGTTTAAATTCTGATGTTTCTGTGAAATTCTCAGATTGTTTAATCCTATAAAATATATCCTTACAATTTTTTGTAAAAGAAAATATTATCCTTATTTATCACTAATATCATCATGAGTAAAGTTAATAAATACCGTGAGCAAGATAAAACTGAAAACACAAGTGGTGTGCTGTCTTTTTACTTTTATCTGTTGGTGTTGAATATTATATATTCCTAAACTTCACCAGTTGTATTTGAGACACCACTACTGAAAACACTTATCCCTCATCTTTTCCACAGATATTGAATATATTGAATGAACGGGTGCAGAGATTTTACCTTCCAAATTCTGCACCTCTATTGGTGGTGTCTAGCTGCTCAGTGTCACAATTTGTGTGAAGCAGAAAATAGGAATGGAGCTTACTGTACATAATATTTTACACCAGTTACGCAGTGTTGGAATTGTTTTTGTTCTAAAGGCTAAAATTAAAGATACCTCAGCCATAAGCTTCTCACCCTACAAATCCTAGATGAGTCTATCAGATATCATACCTGATCCTTATATGATCGTTATATTCTGCAACAGAACTTCTTAGTACATTTTCCTAAGATCTGGATATATTGTAATGTCCTATATCATGCTTTAAAGATATGTACTTCGTGTATCTGAAAAGTGACTGTATTACAGAGATGACGTACAAGGTCCGATTCTGTCCTGAGAATCCATTGTCTTTCTGTATGTTGGAAGGAGCTTCCATTGACTTCAATGAGAGTTTCATTCATGCCCCGTAAGCAGAGTTTGGAGCCTCTGCTCCAACTTCCTTGGTTTAGAGGGCAAATTCCACAGGGAATTGGGCCAGCTGTTTATCAGAGAATGGATATACATGAAGTGCGTTACAATAAACTTGTCAAACAATGTTCATTGGTATTTGACTTCTGTAACGTGGAAATAAAAAACTGAGGCATCATTGCAGTATCATATACCTTGGCTTTGCCTTTTGCGTATCAAATACCAGCAGACAAAACTGGTTGCCTCCTATACTGTTATAAAGTGTTACCACAGAGACTAGAATATGACAGAGTTCACATGTCTCCCTTAGGGAATTCGTATGGTTGCTTTTAACCGTGTCACTGGTGACGCAGGCGTCATGCTTTTGTTGCTTGATGTTATTTACTTAGCATGTCAAATGTTAAAATGGTACCACTACTATTGTCAGAAGATAATCTATTTTTATTTCTTTATATGTGCAGTCATAGCTGCTTTCTACTGCTTGTATGTGTGTGTGCATACGTGCTCCTGCACGCTACTCTAGAAATGACGGTACTCAAATTTGTTTGGCTGTGCCCAGGAAAAGAGTGTTTAAACAGCTAGACAGGAGCAGTATGTTGCATGAGTTTTCTGAAAGTATACTTTATACAGGAGAGCCTTTAAAATGCATTAAAAGCAGTTTGTTTTCTATCCTCAAGTTTGTTTTGATACTTTAATAAAAAAGATTTAATATATATTTATTCATGTGTCATTTAATTAATTCGAAGTTTTAAGGTCCAGGAGCAACTTCATTTTCTTAAAACAACACTGAGATTAAAGAGCAAACACTTTTTATACGTTGTCAACAATAAGCGTCTTATAAAGTAAAACTGGTACCGTTCACTGCTTGTCAAGGCATAAACAAAGTTTTGTTATTTCAGGGTTGATCATCAATTCCAGGCTAATTTCTTATTTTTGGACTGGAAACTAGAACTCCTGAACCTTTCCTAACCCTGCAGCCAACCAGCTGATAATTATTTCAGCTTTCTGATTACCTAATGGGTTTAATGCTTTTGCTGTTGTGAAGCTTTAATATTTACAGATTGCTTTCTATGGTTACATAGAAGATGTTAAAGAAGTGTAGCGTGATTAGGGCTTTGGTTTGTTTCTCTGTGTGTTGGTGTGTGTGCATGTGTGCGGGCGTGGGTGTGCGTGTGGAGAAGCATGAGGAAAGATGAACAAAATGTTCTATCCCACTTTTCCAAAACTAAGTATCTTACACCCAGACAGAAGTCCTTGTGTTTTGACAGCCGGGGATGTGGACAAAAACTTTTGGCTTCAGTCCTTTGCAAGCATTCATAATTTGTAATACAGAGGTCGGTCAGAAGGCCAGGAGCTCCAGGGACCAGGAAATCCACTGCGCTGTTGCAAAATCTAGTTAAAAGTGTCAGCTAGAAGGAAGATCTAGGCTACTATGAGCCTGGCAATGTTGAATGCTTACTTGCCTTATCAGTACATCCATTTACAGATGTGCAGTCAAAATATGTGACTATACTCAATATGTAATTTCACTGTTTTGCACATTCTCCTATAGCTGCTATCAAAATCCACTTCTGAATACCCGATTCACTTCTAATTTGGTAAATTTTAAGTCATCTGCCTGGCCTGTTTTAGAAAACCTTATTAACAAAATTATGGCTACGCGTTCCTGAACTGTTATTTTACAATATTTTCTTTAAATCGTATAAGTTGAAACCATAAAACCACTGATGGTCTCTATGACATTCCAAATAGCATAACTGATATTCCTTGAACAAAATAACACATTGTATCTCCTTATTACATTTTGGTTTAGATGCTAAATCTATGTCTGTACAGGCCCATGCAAACCTTAAAGCCTGCTGGGCTTTTTACACTGTACATTAATAAGGAACATTTACTTTTTTCTAGCTCTTGCCTTGATGTAAATGAATAAATATAGCAATATTGAAGGTAGGTAGAGCCAATGATTTATGCTAGGCTGGAAACATTTGATGAAACTGAATGGTAACAAATTAAAGTTAACAATAACTTTTCTACATGGGCCCATTAGAATTTTAAATTATCATTTAAGGGATGGTTTTAAAATCACTGATCCTTAGTTTTGCAAGAGAGACTGGATGATTTATGGATAATGAGAATAAAGCAGTACGTTGTTGTTAGTAGCAGAAGAGTTTTGAAAAAAAAATCTACTTAATCTTAAAAAATTCCTAAACGCAGAATGACAACTGTAGCCTACAACGATTTTTCTTGTGTTTGTTTTTTTCCCTTCAGCTGAATACTGCAGTAGGTACCAGTCTCATTCATGCTGGCTATTGCCATGTTTCTATGTTTGCTCAGTGCCCCCAACTGGAGGCCCCGAGAATAGCATGATTAAAATGTGCAATATTTCTAATTTACGTAAGTACTTGGTAACATACTTCATTAGTTTGTAATGACACCAATATAATATTTTCATTTCTATAATAGACATCGTTCCTTTTTAAAATGTAGTTAAGCTAAAGGGTGCCAATATTTTTTTAAAATCCTGTTACTCAAAGCTTATTTCCTTACTGGATGCTCTGAGTCAGAACTGCTGCCTTCAGTGATAAAAATAGTTATTTACTAATTTTCAGTGCCATTAGATTTTCAAACCCATCACAGTTTAAAGAGAGTACGCTGGAGTCTATTCTTGATACAGCATCAGTTCTGGCTGCATATCTTTAGTATTGCTGACAGCGATGCGTGAACCAAAAAAAAAAGTCTAATGATTTTCAGACCCCAAGCTAAGGGTACTAGAGCTGACACTCAGAAAAGTAATTAGACCTGTGAAACGAACAAATAGAAAATGGAAACAAACTGCGAGTTGAAGCTGGAATCCTTTTTTTCTGCTTTTGAGGATTTAGGATCATAGAATCATAGGGTTGGAAGGGACCTCTGGAGATCATCTAGTCCAACCCCCCTGCCAGAGCAGGGCCACCTTAGAGCAGGTTGCACAGGAACGCGTCCAGGCGGGTTTTGAATGTCTCCAGAGACGGAGACTCCACCACCTCCCTGGGCAGCCTGTGCCAGGGCTCTGCCACCCTCAAGGTAAAGAAGTTCCTCCTCATGTTTAGGTGGAACTTCCTATACTCAAGTTTGTGCCCATTACCTTTTGTCCTATCACTGAGNTCAGAGATTTAGCAACTTGAGGATCTGTAAAAATAGTTGGTGCGCCACCATGCCCACTTAGACAGCGGGTATGCCCACAAGGCAAACAGTAGTGTAGTATGGCAATATGTCTCTATGAGCTAGTTTAGTACTGGGAACATCCCAGTGATGACAGCAAGAAACTCAGCACAGGCTAATTGATGCCACTGAGAGGATGAGCTCTCCGTGCACCCAGAGGACAGGCTGCTACTGGCATCTGAGGTAGCTCATTTAAAGCCAGCTCGGGTATCGTACAGCTCCTCAGGTTAGCATATGTCACGTAGCTGCCTGCATTCACAACTAAACAGCTCCACCAGCTCAGACCAAAGGTTCACCCAGAGCAGTTTTCTTTCTACCGCAGTGATCAAAAGCAGCTGTACAAGGAAGAAGAAGAGGAGGGCAAGTATGCTCCCCCTGGGTGCTTTCCCACACTCTGACTATTTTCAGCCCGTGAAACACACAAGCTTGACGTGATTGCTTTAGGTAGTAGCCTTCCATAGATCTTTCTCTCAGGCATTTGACCAGTTTCTCATCCGCAGTACCAGCATCTCCAGTAACTTTTGGTGTGAAGTTCCATAGGGCTATCACCATTTAGAAGAAGATGACAGTTCCTTTTCTTCTGACCCTGTTCCCTGTAACTCTACTTGACAGTCCCTCATTCTTGAATTGGAAGAGTGAACAGCTATCCATTCTCTTCATGCCACATGATTTTATACTTTGCTGTGTCGTTTATTTTCAGGATAAAGAGTCCCAGCCTATCCAGTCAGTTTGGATTTTTTTTGGGGGTAGTCATTTTACATCCTTGCTCATTCCCGTTACCCAAATTTTCTGGGAAAACTGTAGGTTTCCAGTAGTATTGAGGGTGTGGTCAAGCCATACAGTGGGATCTTGATGTTCACTGTCCCTTTCCTAATAATTCCAGAAATTTGTGTTGCATTTTTGATGACTACCAAACATTAAGTCTGATGCAATGCGACTATCTATAATGAACTCAGAATCTCCTTCCTGAGTAGTAAAGGTAAACCTCAAGCCCAACACTACATCTATGATGCAGGGATAGATTTTCCCCTGTATGCATTACCTTGTGTTTAATTGCATTGAATTTTATCAGCCATTTTAATTTCCAAACCGTAAATATAAAGTCTTCCCATAAATCTTCTTAAACTGCCTTTCTCCTTACTATCCTCTGAAATTTTGTACCACCATCAACTTCCTTGCTACGCTACTCACCCTCTTACCAGATAATTTCTGAAAATGTTGAACTGTGCAAGTCCCAGCACAGGTTCCTGTGGAACTCCACCTGTCCCCAGTAAGACAGTTCATCATTTACTCCTACTCTCTCCTCTATCTTTTGAGGATATTGAGTCTTCATGCATACATACTGCACATATGTATTGTGTGTATTCACTATTTGGTTTCTTCAAAAATCTTTGGTGAGGGACTTTACTGAAATCTCTTTAGAAGTCTCCATAAGATACATCTACTGAATCTCTCCAATCCACATGTCTGTCGACCCTTTCAAAGAACTCCAGATGCATGTGCAAGCCTGAATTTAATTTTACAAAACCATGTTGACTCTCTTCAAGTAGAATATATTTATCTAGGTACCAACTCATTTATATAGTTCCTTATTCTTAATTCCCATTAGGTCTGTAATCTGACAGGCAAGTTTAGTTCCCTGAATCCTCCTGGAACCTTTCATAAAAGTTGGCGACACATTTGCCGCACTCGAGTGCTCAGTTACCAAGGAAGATTAAATTAGAGTGACAGTGAGAGAGCTGCACATTATTTTTAGTACTATGGCAATTTTCTCTTTCTGTTTTCTTTGAGCTTTGGGTGAAAGCTCAATTGGTTAGCGCCGATTTTTCTCTAAAACTCCACCCATAGTCACTTTTTTAGTTTCAGACAAATCCTCTGCTGGTTTCCTTCCCTTTGCACCATCCTGGAGAGGGTTCTGGCTGTGAATGACCTCCATTTCTTCAGCTTCTTGGCTCTCCAAGTGTTCCCTTTGTACCCTGATCATCAGTTGGCACTAGACTCTCTAACAGGCTTATTATCACTAATATATCTGAAGGATAATTTAGCATTTATTTCAATTCCTTTAGCTGCTCTATTCCCTCAGCTTGCCTCTGACTGGCTTCTTCTGCCCCGAGTGCCATCTCCTGAATATGCACTACAACAGAGTCATCATCATCCTCAATCACGTTTGTAACTTTTAGAGTCTCTGTCAGCCACTCCAAGCTTTTGTGTGGCATTAAGGAGTTGTAACACGTATACATCTGATTTTAATCACGGCCATGCTGTTTGACTAAAACACACAAACCACCCAATGCCTCAGTTTCTCCATACAGAATACAGAAAAAACAACTGATACCTTCCTTTCTAAGCATTTTGACATCAAAGGAAAAGTGCCACGATTTTTTTATCAATGAAAGAGCACACTATTAAAAATTACCTAACAATAGCCTTCTTTTGAGAGTTCATCTCAAATAAAAAGCTACAGCAGTGTCATTCTTTCATCCCAAGAAAAAATAAAATACCTTACTTTCAAAGACTGTGTTTGTGGATCTTCACAAGACTGGTTCAAAAAACTGTGCTGAGTCACTAGAAAGCTACCGAACAGAAAGGTAAATTTTATTGCCATGTGATTACTGCTTACATTCAAGTAAATGTGTCCAAAACACCTGTAATAAATAGCACTCCACTCAAACCCAGGAATACATTTAGTTGGGTTGTTGGTGGTGTGTTGGTTTTTTCTTTTTGGTTGGTTGGTTTTTTTTAGTTTTCCTGGACACCCAGAAGACACATTTTTCTGTGACAAAAGAGCACGTATGGCTTGGATGCCTTTATACAAAGGCAGGTTTTAACAGCTACTGCAGTCAAAATTCTCAGTCCGTTGACAATTCCTTGGTTACCAAAATAAGAGAAAATAGTTGGGAAAGACATGAGTGTACAGTAGTCCCTCCACAGAATGGAGTACAGCTACAACAGGGATCCTTTCTCGCCTGGCTTGGATAAGCATAGCCCCTTGATGCTGGCATGGTGAGAACTTCCCCTCTTGTTTTAATCTACTATACCCATCAAAACTGAATCACATAGGGCTTCTAACTCCCACACTTGTAGCTGATCCCTGTGGTTTTATCTGAAATACATGTGGTGGAGTTAGAACCTCATTCATCATGACTGTAGGGAAAGCCTCAGAAATGATTGTGTATACTAAGAAGTCCAGAAACCAAGAGAAAATAAATTAATGCATTTGACTGTAAGCATTTCATGTTTTGAAACAAATATTCTGGTTTGTTTGTTTGTGCATGGGGGGTCTTTTTTTAAACAGGATTTTTGAATGTCTGAGTTTGGCCATATCACATTCTGCCACTGACAGCAAAACCGTCCATGGACAGAGGAAAGAGTCACTGGAGAAACCAGTTATCAGTGCTAGTTCTGAAGGGTTACCAATAGCAGATTCAAAGAAAAAAAAAGTTCTTAAAATGAATTTCAAGAGAAAGGAGAGATTAATTTGAAAAGTTGCCTGCCTTTCAAGTAATGTCATGCCCCTCTGCATCTAGCATAAAGCAGTGAGAAGCACACTGTTTTACATTCATCTGTTGTTGCTTTCATCTGAATTTCTTCAAAACATTTTTGACCCTTCTACCCCACTCTGCACTGGCCCTTCCATTCCATATTTCTAGAAGTCGTTACTCAAATGAACAGAATGTTCCAAAGCTGGTTTATAGCACACAGCATAACTGTTCCCTTAAAGAAAAGAGAAACTATTCTACAGGAAGCTAAAGCAAATATTAAATTGCACAAATATGTATTCAAAAGCAGGAAATGCCATTGTTGAGAGTGCAAGCAGAAGTTCAGCTCTGCTATCTTACACATGAATGATGAAATATCTTCTAATTGTGTGACTATTTCCAAATAAGATAAAATATCACTTTTGCCCTCCTTTGTATGTGCACAGTATAACACAAACAGAGTCTTTTAAGAAAATGCCTACACACAGTGCACAAACAGACTTAGGATTCTTACTCCCATGCACATAAGTTCACAGATAGTTTCATTTAGGAGCTATTTACTGAAGAAAACTGCAGTTACAAACTCAGACAAACAGGTATTCACACACCAAGGGTTCCAAAAGGTTTGCAAGGGACTACAATAAATCTAAAAGCCTGTGCAGCACAAAGATATCACATAATTAACAATTATATTATAAATTGTAAATGTCTAAATTACAAAAGGTGTTGTACATGCCTTTGGGAAAAAAGAATGCTTTGACTGGTAATAATTTCCAATCAGTGTGAGAGCTAATGTCTTTTTTTGGCAAGACGTGTCCAAGTCCTCTTCACCACAGGCAAGAATTCCGTAAAATCATTTGAGAGGGGATATAATAATCTTGCTTAGGCCAGAACAGGTCACTGCAGCAGAAATCACAGATGAGAAAAAGGTATCAGTAAACTAAACAAAGAACTGCATCTTCTTTTTAAAGAAGCAGTTCTAACTCCTCAGTCCTCCTGGACACAGTGACCACAGCAGCAAAGGCAGCTAGCACAAGTTAAGATGATTACTTCTAGCATCATCTCTAAAACAAGACAGAAAATTACGAATGAGCAGTGTAAGCTCTTAATTTCAAGTACCTCTGTACAGGAGAATTCCATGTACAGCCAATCAGCCCGTCACCCTTCCACCCTGAGGTTGGAACAGCAGATTTCTTTTACGGCATCACTGAACCGCAGGCTCTACGGGCTGCAGGGACCCATTCCCAGGGTGCGTCTGCGACTCAAAGGCATTCATTTCAGGCAGATGAGTATCAAGCCTCACAAAGCCCACTTGGAAGAAGAACTTACTCAAGGGACAAGTGTTTTCTGAGACAGAGGGACGTGGGAGAGAGCAGGTACAATCCTACATTTGCCTAAGGTATCAGTATTCCCAAGGCCGTGTCTGAGCAGCAGAAGAACCTGTGCAATGAGAAGAGCATATAAGAGATGATTGTCATGAGTGTAAAGGAAATGGGAGGGGGCTAGGCAGTGGGGTAGATTTTAATCAACCTCTTGTTTGAATTCTCTACCCTAGAAACTCCAGCCTAGCGACTATGGTACATATGACACGTATTTAAATTCCAGAGTAACAACAGCACTTTCCATGGACAGCGATAAGCGCATCAGAGAAGGACATAAAACCATAAGGCCATTTTTTATGTCTTCCCAAAAATACAGGGCCATCATTTAAAGGTATTTTAAATACTTTTTTTTTCAGGCACTTTAAGATGCATTTAATTGTCTCATGATCCAATTTGCTGGCACAGTGCCCTACCAGCATTCATGATTGTTGGAACAGCTGTTTAGTGACAATTTCCTAAAGCACAGAGAAGCTCGTTCTGGACACTATGAGCTCAGAAACAGCAATACAATTATTATATTCTGGAAACTGGTTTCCCTCTAAAAGTGATCTATCACAAGCAAAAGCAGGAAAAATTAGATTCTTTCATAACTGACCCCTTCACTCAGTGTTCACAGACACTGAGTACACTATAGGATCCTATTCTCTTTGCCAAGCCTCTAGTCTGCTGCTCACAAACATATACTCAGTGTCCTAGAAGCTGAGAGGCTATCCAGTTATGTCTGGCATTTCAGACTGCTCCTTAAGTAGGAAAGCATTAGTGTACTACTCCTGTCCATGGGAATGAAAGGATATGAATGTTGCAAGGACTGGAGAAGACTTCCTATCAAAAAAAACCCTGATAATGTTGATAAAGAAACCTATAGTTTTAAAGAGAAATGTCAAGCCCACAACCCAGCCTCTGCCATGTAACATCTGCATAGTTATAACATAAAATCCACTTGAGTGTGAATTCCTTAAGCGAGCCTTCTGAATACACACATGATCCCAAATACGTGCACTCCAGATGAATGCCACATTAGATCCTGATGGTCGGACAGGCAGGCACATTCCCACTCAGAGCATATTGCTGGAGCTATGGGTCTGCACGACCACACAGAAGGAAGATGCAGATGTTGAATCCTGATGTTTGTGCATGCCAGAATTATGGTGACAATAATGGTGCTTAAATCCTTTTGGGCATTTAAGTACCATTAAGACGCTTTAGTTCTTGAACTGAAATTCAAGCACTAAAGAGTATTTCTAAGTATGGATAAGCATATGCATTAGTAAGGGAACAGAAGGTAATGCCCAGTTTCCTTTAAAATGAATTCTGTCTAAAACACTCAGTTAACGTTTTTAGGTCACCCTAGTAACACCATCAACATTACCACAGTATATGGAATGTCTTTCTAATATGGAAAGACAGATCACTCCAACCTCATGAAAAGGTAATTCTACTTCTCTGACTCATGGTAATAAATCCACACTTGTGGAATCAAATGGACAGTCACCAACCATCTTGCGCTTCCAATGATGTCAGGTTAGTTGACTATTCAATATGTGTAAATTTGAAAAAATATAGCAAATGTCATATTTAAATTTATAATCCCCCAGAGTTCAGCATGTTCTGAGCAATTTGCACAAAATTACTGCCAGAGATGTGATATAGTAGAATAAATAACACTTTAAAAAGATACAGATGTTAAATGTGTATGTGCCTTTGAGACTCATGTTAAACATCTTAAAAAAACCTCAGTGATTATTGATGCATAATATGTAGGATTGGCAGAGGACCCTGTGTTTCCTGATCTGTACTGTACCACATGCGTGACCCGTAATAAATGTCAGAGGGAGGACTTTTTTTGTCCCTTCCAGACTTTTACTAAGTAAGAGTGCAGCAAGCTAAATTTGGAAGCAGAGTAGGCATATACAACTCAAAAAACTTTATGGGTCAAATTTAACAGTGACCAAACAGTGGCACAAACTATAATCCTGGTGTCTAAGAGAAGCAAATCATTGACTCCAGTTGCTTATTCTTCAGAGTCTGTAAGATGAGAATCGTCTTACAGGTAATATAAACTGTTCACACATAGGTACTGGGCAGAGTGACCTGCACAAATTTAACATGTACTGGCTTGTAAAATGAATATAGTGTTATCTACCTTATGGCAAAAAGCAACAACACAGATGGCAGTAGCAGCCTCAGTAACAAGCATTGAGACAGCGGGTTATGTTTTTCCTATGAGCTCTCAATTATATCTATCTCCCCTCCTCAGCAGGTAAGCTACAGTTTTAAACTGAAAAATAAATACCCTCTCATCCCAAGAGTGTTCTGGCAGAGAAAGCTGAAGGCCAACAGGGAAATGAAGCATTTCTCTTGCATTCTGTCTTTCTGGATGAACGGAACTTGGAAGTGTTACAATAAAGGGTAAGAGAAGTTAGAAAACTAGTTTTCCCTCTCTGGCTCATTTTCAGTCCTTGCCTTCCTTCCTACTCTGGGCACCCACCTCCCTACTCAAAACACAAATCACCAGCACATCTATCAACAGATTCTCTTTCCTGCAGCTCTCAAGACTCCCAGCTCAACCCCTAATGCTGCCAGTTCCTTCAAACGCAGCCACACTTCCCAGTGCTGCTGCACTCAGCATGTGCTCCATAGCTTCAGCAGAGAGGCTGAGTGCATCATTAATAGCAATTATTACAGTAGCACCTAATGCCCAGCCTATGGTGACATGAGCAACTGACAGAGGAGCTTAAGATTAAACAGTTCTCCCCAAATATATAGGTTATCTTCCCACACTTCTTCCTCTTCAGCATCTCCATTACACTTGTTTTGCATGCTTGCCGAGTGCTGAATTAGCTCAAGTTACTGCATTTTGTCACATACTCCTCTTTTAGGAATAATTTACACACAATGGGAAACTTACACCATGATTTAAGTCATTGTTAAACTTGCCTCAGTATACATCCTAATAAACACTGCTTAGAAACCACACATGAATTTGTGGCTTGCTTATGCCAAACAGCAGAAAAATACAAAGTAATGAACCAACCATTCTTTGAAGTGCTAAAATCCTGCCTTGAAGACAAGCAGGGTACAAAGAATTATTTCAATTGTGATTTTATGAGTGGGGACCAGGGAGGTTTGACCACAAAGTTTTCTTATTTTAAATGGATGGGAAGCCCAGCCCATGAAACTTGGTGGGAGATCTACAGTATTCCACAAATTCTCATTAAGTGGACCTAATTACTAAAAGTGAAAACTGCTTTGTTTTTAAATAGAAAAAATAAAATCCCTTATTATAAAAAAAACTCAAAACCAAACACAAAACAACAAAATAGAAGGCATGAGTGAAAGAGTCTGTTTCAAACTCTTGGCACTAAAAAACCCCACCACCTATTGCTATTGTTTTACAATAGCAGTTTTAATTTTCAGAAAACCCTGACTGCAATGTAACTGTTCCCACCAGACATGGGCAAACAAACCCCTGTAATATAAGGCTTCACAAGGAGCAAGCAGCACATTGAGCTTGAGGTCAGCTTCTTAAGCCTTGGAACAGATAGAAATCTTCCTATTACCTCATTTTTCATCAATCTGCTAAGAAACAAACCAAGGCAAAGTTATGCCCTTCAGCCTTTCAAGCAAATTCTGACCAATCTGAACTTGAAACTGGAGAGTCCGTGGTTTCGTCCATCTCCCAGAGGTAGGTCTGATTTTCTTGCTAATATATATCAGAAACTTTCTCCCGCCTGTAAGTTTTTAGATGGTTACACACATAGCTAGAGAGCCAAAATCATAGATTGGAAGTGAACAATCAGTTCAGAAAATCTGTATTCATTTTCCATAAAAAGCTCAGAGGTTGACATTTCTTCATAAAGAGAGGTAAGAGGATTCCCTTTGGCTCTACTGTCATGAATCTCCATTTACATAATAGAGCAAACCACAGAACGTTATTTTATCAGAGTATAAAACAGGGTGAATGATTGCAAACATCCCTTGGAGGTATGTGCCAGCAATACCTACTGGATGGAATTATACAAAAAACTGAAGTTTGGCTCTGGAGTTTAGATCCTACAGTCAGTAAAGACAAAAAAAAATGTGCCAAAAAGCTATGAGACTATTTAAGGCAGAGGAAAATATATTCGTCTGCTTTTAAAATGGGAACAGAGATAAACAGCAACATAATCTGCAGGTAAAATATAAGAAGAAAGAAAAATTATTTCAGGGCCCCTTCAAAAATTAACATTCCCAGAAGATGATTCTGAGAGAGGATTTCCTGAAATACCCTCCCTTCTGATAAATCAGAGGTCAGCACACGCAGCCTGTGTAAGAAGACAGTTTCTTGCATCTCTCCTGACTTCTGAGGAAAACAGTCACCATCCACAGGAAGAAAGTTAATGAAAGCAAATATTAGGGACTGTGGACAACTAGAGAGGAAGAACATAATCTGCAATCGGTTCTTTTCATAGGCAACATGAATAATGAAGGTTTCTGCCCCTGGTAACACACATTTCAGCATGAATGAAACTGGTGGCCAATTCCAACAGATACAAAAGACAGAATTCAATTCTTGCAATCTAGTCTTTTACTAGTTCTCTAACGAGCAGCTTGGTTCTTGTACATAATTTGATCACTCAAACCCCGAAATGGCTAGCTCATATTGAGACCTTTTAATTCACACACATCCATAGCACTTCCACTGCTTCAACATGAGCTGTGAGCATGCTATGAGTAGCACAACACTGAATCACAAAGCTGCGGAGCATTTCATTTCTAGTATGGATAGCGAGAAATAAGATAGAGTTCAAACGCAGGGTTTCTATTCACCGTTTCCTTCTATGAAATGTGGTATTTCCAGTACGTGTTTCTCAATCACACCATCCCCAGACCAGCTCCTGCGAACAGCTCAAAGGCAGTAACCAGATACTTGCTGGCTGGGTAGTGGGCAACACCAAGCAGAAGTGAAACACGCTTTCAAATGCACTTTGCTCAGAGCAGCTCCTTTCCTTCTCCCCCACTGACTGAAGATAAGACTGTGCATTAACACTTAATATCCAAGTGTATCCTTTCCGTTTCCTCTCCCATCCCCCAAACAACAAGCACAATTCTTTGAAACATAACGCGTTTTGGTTCTTAGATTAACTCAGCACTGTGTCAGCACATGACAAGTACACGTACCGATGCCAAAGAGATGCAGTTATTATGCACGGCTTCTGCAAGACCTTCGCAGACTTCTTGCTTTAAACTATGCGTCCGTCTTGCACCATCTTGATGCGATTCTTGTATTTTAGTTAATTTGAAACAGCATTGCATGTAGCTGTACAGCATTTGGCTCTTTAATGGTAAGCCAACATTAAGCAGATACTCAGACTCGTCACTCCAAAGCTGCTGGAATTTCCATGGGAATGATGATTACTCTCTTAGAACAGCGCTGGGTTTGGCTGCTTTCGGCAGGCTGGGTGGCATCGTCAGGAGCAGAAAGTGGATTATACATTTTCTATTTTTATCTAACGATTAAAAAAAAAAAAAAATCTTAGTTACTTTGGCCCAAATCCCGCAGCTCAGGGAGGTGCCGAGCCCCCTCTGCTGAGGCGTCCGGGCGGGGCGGCCTGCGGGGCCGGGGCCTCCCCGGAGCTCTCCTCCCCTGCCGCACCGGGAAGGGGCTCCTGGGCGAGCGTCGGGTTCTTCATCGTAATCCCGAAACTCTCGATTTTAATTGAAAGGCTTTCACTTTCCGCCGGCCGCCGGGCCCGGGCGGGGGAGTGGCCGCTAGGGGACGGTGCGGCCCCGGTTACCTCGGCCCGGCGGCTCCTGCCGGGGCTCCGGCCGGGCTGGAAGGGGCCTCTCCCCCGCCTCTGAGGCA
>VXBO01007947.1:0-103568 GCA_013400135.1 Rhinoptilus africanus
TCTATGATTCTATGATTATTTTGAACTAAAATCTTGCTCTCCAGATTACTGATGATGATTGCTAGTTGGGTGCCTGTTGCATAAAAACCATTAAACATTTTGTCCTTATTAACATCACATCAATAGCTGTTCAGCAACATTTAGCATGTCATAAGTTACTGTCTTTGTCCTTTAGCTGTCACTCCAAAAGAACACAAATCCCCATACAGATCTCCTATAGGTTCTGTTCCACATCTGCCAGCTGCATTTGTATGTCTTGGATGCTCTGAAACATGTCAAAATGACTCCTTGGGCAACTAAACAAAGCCACCACTTGCCCCTCAGCTGGGTCACTTGGCAGGACAGTAGTGACTCCGCTGACCACAGCAGCTCTAAGATGTCTAATGGATATTTAGACTCATAAATATAAACACTAACACAGGTCTTAACCTTAAAATGAGTTTGACTCAGTTGGGCATTTTGTTCTACATCTTATTGACTCATAAACTTTCCTTCCCCTGTTTTTCTTTCCTTTCTATTTTTCATTCTCTGCCTTATTCCTCTCCCGCATTGTACTGGTTTTAGTGGTGGTAGAGGTAATTTTCTTCATAGTGGATTATATGGTGCTGTATTTTGGATTTGTGCTGAAAACAGTCTTAGCTATTGCTGAGCAGTGCTTGCACAGCATCGAGGCCTTTTCTGTTTCTCTCACTGCCCCACCAGCGAGGGGGCTGAAGATGCACAAGAAGCCGGGAGGGGACACAGCAGGGACAGCTGACACCAGCTGACCAAAGAGATATTCCAAATCACATGACATCATGCTCAGCAACAAAAGCGGGGGGGAGAGTGAGGAAAGGGAGGATGTTCAGAGTGATGGCATTTGTCTTCCCAAGTAACGGTCACATGTGATGGAGCCCTGATTTCTGGAACATGGCTGAACATCTGCCTGCTGATGGGAAGTAGTGAAAGAATTCCTTGGTTTGCTTTGCTTGTGCACACAGCTTTCTATCTATTAAACTCTATTTCAGCCCATGAGTTTTTTCACTTTTACATTTTTTTCACTTTTTTGCTTTGATTGTCTCCCCAGCCCCACCGGTGGGGGAGTGACCAAATGACTGTGAGGGGTTTAGCTGCTTACCAGGATTAAGCCATGACACTATTTTTTTATCTTTTGAGGTTTTTTTGATGGGGAGGATGGAATAACCATCACAGACATGCGTTTCTCACAAACTCACACAGGAGGCAGAGGTTCTGGCAGCCTTGGACACCAGCTCCCCTGTCCCACCTTCATCAGTGCTGCCCATGGGCTCCCAGGGCACACTCAAGGAACAGCGGGCACTGCCTTGCTTGATGGGCCTTTTTATTTCAGAAAATCCCTTGCACACCTTCTGTTTATTTCATTCATGGTCCCCTGAGATGTCAGTTTCTATATATTTTGCTTTCCTTATATTTCCCCTTTCTTTTTTTCAGAGAGGGAGCGAGGAGATTTCGTTAGGGATGTACTCCACCCAACCATAAAAAGAGAAAACTGCAAAGACACTGTCAATTAAAAAAGACGAGGATATTGACTCAGCATTTGCAAACCATCATGGCAGCTGGGATAACAAGTGTCTCAAGAGGAATGATATATAGTGAGGGGGAGATGCATTTTGGCTAAAAAAGCAGATTTCAGTCAGGAAAGCTGGACTGCTTGATGCCTATTTTGCATTTAAAATAAAGTAAAAAATGCGGCACAGAATCAAAAGAAAAAAAAAAGGCTTACAGTCTTAAAAGCTGCAGGGGTGACAGCTTCAATTTTGATGATCTGTCTCTCTTATTTCTTTGGCTTACTAAATAACAGCAATGGTAGGTTCTTCCAAATTTCACTAAGATAATTTTTACAGCAGGTTTGCACATAAAGAAAATACAAACAGACGGTATAAGATGGTAAGTAACAATCTGGCCAATATACAGGAAAAGCCTGTTCTCCCACATTTAAATTCAGAAGGATTTTAAGTTTAAAAACATGAGACAGCAAACAGGCTGGGTCATAGGAACAGAAAGGAGGAAGAACAGCCTGACTGAGGGGAGCATGCTGAAGGTCAGCCATGAAACAGAAGGTTTCACATCAAGGTGAAAGCTTAGAGTGAAGTTAAGATACAGGAATCTCTTCCTCTCTTTGCCTCAGATGAAATCTGTGATCTATTCAAGCCATTCAACCTCTCCAAATCTAACTTCCCCTGTGTAAACTGAAACTAGCTCTTAGTCCCTTTAGTAAAGTGCTTTGAGAGCTACAGATTGGAAGTGATGCTTGCACAACACTGGCCAAATGCTGGTTCCTTTCAAGCTCATGGCAAAATTCCTCTGGGCCTCTTTGGCTATGTCGATATTAATAAATTAAATGTGCCCATTGCCATTCTCTGGTGCTGCAGCCAGCTGGCAGGGAACAGCCTGCATCTACATTACTAAGCTCTTTTACCCTCTTAAATAGGGTGGCCATATCCAAATGCTTTGTTGGGAAAGGCTTGTGCAAGCTCCCAAACTGTTTCCAGAAATCATGGGCTGTGTGCAGGGTGCTGCCTGACCCCAGCCCAAACCATGGAAGAGTCCCTTCTGACACTTTAAACGTACAAAAAAATCCAGTCTCAGTGCCTGGAGATGTTCCTCAGAGCTGTCTACTAGCTCTGAGTAGCTCCTGAGGCAGAAACTTGACCCATTAATTTTAATATACAATAGAGTTAGAACCATTAACTCCATTGATACTTCTTTCATGTGTTCAGAGTGTTTCCTTTTATAGTGTCTGTAATTATTTCTGCATTCTGAGGGTGCCTGTGAAATACCAGCAGCTTTCAACTTGAACTTAATCTGATTAGTAGTGCAAAATACCAGCCTGCGAGATCTCCATCTTCGTTCCCTTTCATCAGCTCACTCTGCAAAACCACCTTCACGTAACTGCAGGGACGTCCTTCGAGCTCTGGGTTTGTGAGCCACTGTGCTGTTCAGAGGGCTGCTAGAACACAGAGGTTAATCTCAAATCTGATCCGCAGCCAAGGTGGGCTGCTAAACTCCAGTGAATCATAAAGAGCTAAATTATTAAGGCAGGGCAGGTTTTTACACAGCATCGCCCACTGAGCGCAAGCAAAATAGACTAATCCCCGAGCTACCAGAATCAGCTGGCTATTTCCAAAAGCCAACAGCAGCAAGGAAGCTGTTGCATGACTTCTTTCAAACAACAGAAGGGAAGATTGGGGAAAGGAGGGGCTGGGTGGGAGCGCAGCAGTTTGACATCTAATCTATCATTTTTATTAGGCTGAGTCTGCAGACGTTTGAATTGTGTTTTCCTCACTTTTTAAATGAAACGGAGAACAGTAACACTAACGACACAGTTCCTCATGAGTGATAGAGTAATTTAAACTTCATACAGCCTCTTATTTCAGGTAGTGTTAATTTATATGTGAAGGAACCTGCAAGCATGGAATTTGTGTTTTTTAAAAAAAAAAAAAATCAACAAAACCTTCAGAGTGCTGTAACATATCTGCCTGAGGGCATGTGTACGACACTTAGCAGGAAAGTGGAAAAATATAATGTTCTCCAAGTACAGACATGCTTCCACACATACGTACATGCACACAGGATGACAGAGAAGACGAAGGGAAGGCGGAGGCTGGGTGCTCCTTGGAAGCTGTTTTCTTAACCTCTGCGACAGCCCGGCCTCCCCACTGCGCTCCCCCCACCAGCTCTCCTGTGTGCTGCACAGTGTCAGCCAGAGCACCAACAACAGCCTGAGTAAAACCAGCTTTCACTGGGAACGGGAAAGATAGGAAGGAGATTAGTGGTGGTGGGGTTTTTTATATATATATAAACCTTGTGGTTGGTGACCAAAGCTGAAGACAAACTACAGGAGTGAAGTGAGGGGAGTGAACACAAGGAGAGGCAAAGTCTAGGTGACTCAGGAGATAGTTTAAATCCATCAACAGGCGGCTAAGATCTGAACTAGTCATCTGCAACCAGGGGAGAAATCACAGTCCCAGTGTCAACGGCTACAAATCTTGCTGCCTTTGAAGTGGCCAGTATTTTACCCAAAACTTACTACCTAAGATTGTTATCTGGCTACTTGCTGGCCTATGTGAGACAAATTGGCAGTCTTCAGCTAGATCCTGGTAGACTAATTCCACAACACCACATTTGGCATTCATTAGCTGTCCTGGCTGTGGGGCTAAGTAGGAACAGTCAGAAAGGCTGAACCTCCATTTCACCCCTCAGAGGTGGTCTTTCCAGCACAGCTCTGAGACCCATGGATAAATCAGTATGGGGCAGTAAGTCCTGTAGTAGGTACGGGGGGTAATTACATGACTTTGCTTTGAAGAGCTCTGAATATTTCCTTTAGCAGCACTGCGTATGATTACACACTCCTTTCGGACTGTTAACAGTGCAGTGAAATGAGGTAAACGCAATCTTTCTTTTCCCTTTAAGCTTCTAAGTGTGAATAATAGAGAAAGGAAGAGAAAGAGCTGAAGTACCTACCTGAGAGAAAGGTGCCTAGCCCAAGGAAAGGAAAACCTGAAGAATGCGGGTAATAGTATATTAAATATTTGTTTACTGAGCAAATGTAATTTGCTCTTTCATTTTCACGGAGAGTTTTCTTAGTATTCTCACAGACAAATTGACATTGCAAATGATCCTCATTCTTAGGATCAACCTGCATTCATAGACTTTATTTAGATTGACTGCTCCTATGTGGCGGCAAAGAGATAAATGTTCTCCTGAAGCGCTTTTACTGTAGGTACAATGCAACCAGAGGAAAATCAAGTCAATCAGCACTAAACTTGCATTCCAAATAACTTACTACAAAGCACTTTTAATGTTTTAAACACCATCTGTCACTGTCACACTGGAAGAAAAATTACAGTTCACTTCAGCTAAGTGGTAGCTCACTTCAACTACATGAAAATCCTCTGAACTTCTGCTTTTATTCTGACCTTGTAAGCAGCTTTCGGGGAGTTAAGAATTGGAAAGGAGGGAAAGAGCAGAAGTTGCAGTGAGTTTTCAACCCTGCAGACAACTGGAATACCTTAAGGTTAATAAGGGGATAAGCAGGTGTGAAGACCCTTAAGACAGTGCCCTTCTGCAGGTCCCTGGTTCAGCTGGATGCCTAATTTGAAGATGAATCTTATACCTCTGTAAGACAAGCAGTCTGTGGGCCATACTGTAAATAAAAGAGTGTTTGCCAAAAAACCTTGTCTGTCAAATAAAGCTTTCTATCAAACTGTGAAGGGGCAAAAAGAGGAAGAAACGTTACCGTGGAAAAGCTCATTTGTAGATTGATTTTTGGAAAAGTAAACTTTGATAATGACTGACTTGTGAAACTGAACATAGGCCCACCTTGAGGGGTGGTCTGAGAAACATCTCCAAAGGTGAGGAAGCTTATGCCTCAGAATGCCTTTCTGCTTATGTTCTTTTCTGACAGGAAGATTTGGGGAAATTTCCACTGAAACACAGTCCTCCACTATTTCACAGGATCACAAGCTCACAGAATGGCTGTGTTTCAAACGAACCTCTGGAGATCGTCTAGTCCAGCCCCTCTCCTCAAAGCAGAGTCAACTAGATCAGGTTGGCCGCAACCATGTCCAAATGTCTTGCATTTCTCCAAGGATGGAGACTCCACAGTCATCCTGGACAACCTATTCCAGTGTTTGACCACCCTCAGGGTAAAAAAAGTGTTTTCTTCTCAATCTTATATTTCAACTTGTGCTCTCTCATCCTCTCACCAGGCATTGCTGAGAACTGGCTACACCTCTTGTTATTCCTCCCATCAGGTGTTTATATGCATTGATAAGATGCTCCCTGAGCCTCTCTTCTCCAAACTGAACAGTCCCGGCTCTCTCGGTCCCTCCCTGTTAATTCTCTATTTCATATTCAAACATGCATTCAAGGCTGTGCTAGGTCTGCTTTAAGAGAGTGGCTTTAGCCCTTTATGCAGCAATATGAACTCACAAGTGCACTACGATGTCCGTACTATATCAAACAGTAAAACTGGAGAGACCCTCCAAAATCCTTTCAACTCCTCTGCTTTCAGCTCTAACTTGATGAAGCTGTTCTCTGCCACTTTCCTTTTTTTGTGTTAGAGTTGTTAAATGGCAGAAAGTTAGTTGCACTCCTTTCCTGTGGGTTTAAAGGCAGTGTGAGTGTGCTGGGTACAGCGCAGCCAGCTCAGAGGAGGATGCTCTGCGGGACCTGACAAGGGATGCCAGCAGAGGTGGGTCCCCACCATCCCCTGGCTTCTCTCCTCGGGACACAGACGGGCATGATTTCCCCCCGTGAACAGACCTTTCCTCTTGCAGAGCACTCCTTGAAACTCCCACACCCTTTTTTGCTCAAGTGCTTCATTCTAAAGTCCATCTGGTTTTGAGTAGAAAAGTCGTCAGGGCAAAGACAGACAGAATATGGCTCTACTTCTTTAACCACAATATTCTGATAAGGATATGTGAAATTCCCATTAACATAGGAGCCACATACTTCTTTATACTTTATTCATCCAGTGCATATTAAATAATCAATAAAGGGTTTCTTTTCTGTTGTTGCATTTTATTTTCCTCTTAAAAATCTTCTTGCAGATACTTATGAATAGGATAGTGATTTCATTAAAACCTCACAGTTTGTGTTCTTTTAAAATTTAAGGCTAAATTAATTTTCCCATGCAGATTTTAAATTATTTTTCTAATTTCTTTTTCTAACTATTGAATATTTTTTATTCTCTTAATCGATACATTTTTTTAGTATTCTGCAATTTTTTGAACTATTTTTGTGGGCTGGAAGAGAATTTTACTCAGAATAAGAAAATAGGTAATTGTTTCAAAACAGCTGCAGCAAAAATGCATATTAAAAATGTGATAAAATTTTGTTGTCACTGAAGTAACGCAAAGACTGTTTCCATCACACCGATTTTTCTAACTTTTCCTTTTAGAAGTTGTTTTTAGACAAAATACTCCTTGCACACATTTTTTATGAGCAACTCCAGGAAAAATCATATATACTAGCAAATTAAATAAATGCAATGCTTTAATGCTTTATTATTGCCTTCCTTTCATGATAGCTATCTCAGTGTTAAATCTTTCTGAAGACAAAACATGGTAGGTTTTTGTTGCTTTTGGGTTTTTATTATTTTGCTGCGACATAGCACAGTACAGAAATGGCTATGTATTAAACTAAATTTAAAAAAAAAAAAATAACCAAAACCAAACCAAACTGTGCACAAATAATTCAATTCCTGGATGCAACCCAGAGAGAGTAGACATAGATAATAAAGTAGCCCTTTTCAGCCTTAATTGGTTTTTCAGTTTCTCTTTCTGCTTTTCATAAGTTAGAAATTCCTTTTCAACAGTGAAAGAAAATACTTAACAGTATAAACATAAATTAGTATGTTGATTTGAGACACTTTTTTTTTTTTTTTTTGCAGTCTCCAACTTCCATTACATGTTGAATTTAATCCTAAAAAAAGGGAGCTGTTCTTTACCAGGTTAATACTTTTGAAAATATGTGCTCAGTTCATGCAGATAAATTCAGATTATTCTTACAGAATTTAACTGCAGTTTATCCCTTTCCCTGAACTGAAAGTCAAAGTGACAGGAACTGAAAAGAATTTAAAGGCAACTAGCTAAGGAAATCAAATTCTTACATCTTTTCACACATCGTCATGTGGAGGAATTCAGAACAGCAGTGACAGATTTTTTTTTCCTAGGCTCACACAGTCAGATAAATGTGAATTGTTGATTCAGCTCCTCTAGAAAGAGAAGTGTAGGACATAAATATAAATAGGATAGAAATAAAAGCATTATGTGTAGCTGTGACTACAGTTCTCACCACTGGAGATACAAAAATTGGGGGGAAAAAATTACATCCTTGATTCAAGTAAGATTATTTCCATCCACCATCATCTCATACAGAATTATAAAAGCTTCTGATAAGGCAAATTACTCCTAGGGAGTTCACTTTTTGGAATATACACTGCTGAACCCTTGCCAGACTAACAGGTCTGAGTCAGACCTATCCTAATCATTTTATCCATAGCCTGATTGTCCATGTGCCTTATAATCTTGGACCTCGTTCAAAATAAATAACAGCAGTAACAAGCCACAGGCTGAACTTTCCTCTGAAATTTTTTTAACACAACATCTTGCATAAGGCGAGCAACATCTGCTAAACCAAATGAGGAAGAAATCCTTAATGGCTAGGACAGAGAAGAGGAAAATAAAAGATCAGGGAGAAGTTCTATCCCAGTGAAACCTGAGGGATTTCTGCCTCAGGCTCCAGGCAAGCTGGGAATGTGCTCCTTACCTCCATGCTCCCGTTCGTCACAACTCTGAGCTGGGTAAACTAACACCTCCATGGCTCTACTTCTCCCACTTGAATGTGAACAATACTTCCTATTTAAATACTTCAATCTTCTAATAAAAGATTTAGCTTCTTTGACTCCAGCTTGCATACTGCAGTTCAGAGGCACGCAGCACATCCTAAATATACAGGTGGTGTGGTTTTTGCACTCATATCCTTCAACCGAAGGTGGATCTTCTGCATTTGGCCTATTAATAATTTTAGAATTTAATATTTCCACAAACACATAAAAAAGCTCAACTTCAGGTTCTTCCTGTACGATAACTCTGATGACTTTTGTCTGCTATGGTACAGATTCTGTCTTACGGTCAGACAAATTATAGTTTGTGACACACTTTCATTACTTCTAGGCAGCAAAAGACCTTTTCTGAGACAAGAGCACTTTTTCCAGCCTCCGTGAGAATAGAAAGGCACTCAAGAAGTGCGTCCCACAGTTTGAAATTGCCTTTTATGTTAGTGTTATGTTGAGGGATGTCACATTTAATCAATTTTAAAACTTTTCAAGTTGCATTTTCATATATAGAAGCATAACAGAAAGTACAATGACATCCAACTGATGTTGAAGTTAGAGTAAATCAGTGATCCAATTGCGCATAATTCAAACTCACCAGATTTATTTCTTTCCACTAGAGAACGTCTGTCAGAGCCAGGAAAAAATTTTATCACCAGGCTAAATTCATATCAACAATTAAATAATCGTTTACAGAAATGGCAATTTTGCTTTGCAAATAGCACAATGACTCCCTGAAGCCCTTTTTTTCTTCCTGAATCCCTCAACCCTTTTCTCTTTTATGTCTTTGTGCATTTTTAGTTCTTTGCAGCAAACTTGTGTTTGCCTGGGATTATAACTATCCGCTATCTTTCACATAAAAAAGCACACACAAGCTATTCACATTTGAGGTTGGATAAGTTTTTGTTTTTATTTGAATTGATTAGCTGCTAGCAGTAAAACAAAATGTAAATAACTGAAAGAGGATGATCCGGAAAGAGAAATTCCGTTTTGTCTCCGGTATCAGATCTGGATGAGACAGGAGGAAAAACAAAAACAAGAACAGACTAAATCTCTAATGCCGTTTTGCCTGAGTGTGCTGCATATTTTTCTGAATTTAGTGATTTGTTAGGATAGGCTTGGGATCTCTGAAGGGAAAAGATATGGGATACAGGAATGGGAGTAGGAGTGACTCAATTTCTGCGGAAAGCACAAGACTGTGTGAACAATTGCAAGCGAGGAGGTTTCAGCACTAAGTCTCCCAGAGCTGCAAGTACTTTGTCTCTGCCTAAAGCCACACTGAAGTTACGGGCAAAACTATGTCAGTGCGGTGAGGCAGCCTCTGAGGGGAGGGGAATCTAAAAATGGAAGACCATTTGTACATGATTATCTATTGTAAACTCATAATCCAGGCCGTCCTTAACAAAAACATTGAGTTCATGCAGACCTTTCTACATCCTCAGGAATGCAGAACTGGAAGAGAGCGCTGAATCTCCGAGCCTCGTTTCCTGTTACTTTGGGCACCATGTTGCAAGATATCTTTCATAAACTTGAAGAAGATCCCGAAAGCCTTCATGAAGGAGGTCACTATCACAGTCTCCTTTTCATAGAGGAAGAAACTTGATCCTTGGAGGGATGGAATGACAAAGCCATGACCATCCAATAGCCCAATAGAAATACTTGGACCAAACCCCTTTTTCTCAAGCATCCACCCTGTGCTTTAGCCCCTGCGCTGATCAGGGACTTCTAAAGGTGCTTTCCAGATTTCAAAGATCAGTGTCCCACACCACCATTGTTGTTCATGCTCGCAGTGCTTTGCCTGGCTGATTTATGTTAAAAAGGACTCAGCGCTCTGCGGTAATATTGAAGAAATTCTTCAGCGCACATTTTTTTCTGGCATTTCTCGGAACACAGAATTGCTCCCAAAGTGACTGGCTTCTGGAAGCTATTGGAAAACAACACGAAGCCTTCAGTTACTGAATAAAACTTTCCACCTGTCCTTATGGATGCTGAAAATTAAAGTGTGCAATTTTGTCAATTACAATAGAAAATACCAGGGCCATTACTTGAGATGGCTACGTATTAAATACAGACCACCCCAGATTGCCTTTAAACAAGAGCAGGAAAGAGATCACTCTTCGTGGGGTTGGGACCTGCCAATCAGACCAAGACTGAGTGCCTGTCAGTCTCCCTCATATTTGACTTGGAAGCAACTCATATCAATATGTAGTCAGGAAATGGCTCTTTAATCACTGCAAAGTCTCTCCTGATTTTAAAGATTAAATCAGCCACAGGCTGCATGGGTCTTTTTTCCTTTTCTTTTTTTAACTCCTCCAAGATAACTGATGATAGCATTTGAGAATGATTAGCCATGCCGCACGGCGTAAGCATGCAGCTTGCTCCGATTTCATGCATTACAGGCCATGCTGTACAACACCGATCTCAGATAACAGGACATCCAAAGAGATCTGACAGACTTGTCTATGAGTAATATATGGGGGGAAGACAACTTGAAATATGGAAGGAAAATAAATTACCCAATATATTAACGATGATCTTGTTAGAAATGCTTTAGGGAGATGGGCCAAGAAAAGAGCAGAGTCTCCACAGAGATCCCAGTGAGGTGAGATTCAAAAGGCACCTCCTACAAAGTGCAGTTGGAAATGCTCCTGCTCCAAGGAGGAGTGTCCATTGGGATGGCTGTATGTTCACAAAGGTACCCTTAAGGCTAGAAAAATGGTAACTGGTGCTGGCAGCTCTAGGGCAGCAAGTGACAGCCAAAGACACCGCAGGAGTGTGCTTTGGAAAAGCAGTGGAGGTAAGGGAGAGAGAAGAGAGGGAAGCCAGCCCCAGGAAGCTAGTCCCTGGAGGGGGACAAAACCAGAGTGTCCAGGTGGGAGGCAAGAGGGGCATGTGGGAGAGGATCTGGGCCAGATCAGCTGCTTTTAAGATGGAGGATACAATGTGTGTCCTCAGGGAAAGGAGGTGAGAGATGCTTGGGAAGGGACATCACACGAGGAGGTGCTTCATGGAAACATCTGTGCACTTTCATGGCAGAAACACAGTCAAGAGAAACCCAGATGAGTACAGTGAGAAGGAACAGGAAAGCACAACCTACACATTTTCAGCACCCTGAATTCACCCAGAATCACTGAATTCACCCTGAGATGATCTGAGGCTCCCCTGGAATCTCGTGTCTTGCCGCTCAGTGTGGAAAAGAGGCACAATGATGGCAGATCTCCCTCTGCTCTGTCACCAAGTGCGTTGTCGCTGGGACCATCGAGTCAGCCCCTCCTTTTCTCACAGTGATCTGGCTTGCTTCAAGCAGAGAATTACTCCCTAGCATGACCTATAGCCAAATAAATCCTCTTGGAAGTTATTTTTCTCAGATCCTGCATTTCTTTAATAACATGTGCCATGTTTCACCCATGTTTCTCCATGCTTTTTTCTCCCATATGAGATTTACAGTGGAAATAAGGTACTGCTGCAGCAGTCCCTCACCCCACTCCTGCCTGTAAAATTTTATTCTTTCCATGATGTTTAACAGATAAAAAAAAAAAAAATGAACTATCAGGTACAATTTTACAGCAAAAGCTTTTCCCTTTGCTGAGTTCTCTTTTTCCCACAGAGACTGCCTGTTTGCAAGTTGGTGCTATTCAAACACACGCTAAAGCATGCTTGCCCACCTCATTTAAACTCAGAAAATGTGCAGCCAAATGGACTATCTTGTTGCACATTTCTGCCACTCAAGCACCAGTACAAAATGAAATGGAGAGAAGGCAGAATTCATCCGGTTCCTCAAGGCTTCTCAAAATGCCACTGAAATCGTCAGCGTGACTCCCTTTAACATGTGTGGAGTGAGTCAGGCTGTACAACCTCTGTCAGAAATACCAGCGGGGGTGGTACACACAGAAAAGCTTCAACGGCCTATATACAGCCATTTTAGAAGGATGCATAAAAAGTAACTGGAAACCTTGAGGTCTTTGAAATACCCCAAGAAAAAAACAGACGTAACTCCCAAGTTTGTTTTACTGAGTGTCTCCAACTACAATTAGTTCTTAAAGAATCAACTATTAACTTGAAATCTCACACCTGTCTCAATTTCAGCCTCTTCTCACGGATAGTTGCATTTAGGAACTGCAAAACTCGAGCTTCCTCTCAAAGAATAACAGGGTGACGAGATCGTGGCCTCACCTGGCACTCACGTGTTGCTCTTCAGAACGGAGACGTAAAATTTTATCTCAACAAATTGGTCTCACAACAGCAACTGAACTCTAAATATAGACTTCCAAACAGTTCCACACAAAATTAATGAGTACAAGAAGCTGCACCTATTCCTCTTTTGAAGATGATCACTGAGAATTCAGATCTCTCAATTAATTCACCCCTTTCATACCTCCTGCTTTATTCCAAGCCTTTTCCTTAAAAACATGGAAAAATAATATACCAATGCTTCAAAATCAGTGCTTTAATATTACTGATATTATATCATTTGAATAACTGACAATACACTCCGGATAGGTCATTTTTTCCATGAAATACCTCCAGCTGTGATATTGCCTCATGCCAAATTGGACTAGGCAAACGTATGTCAGCCAGCCTCCATAGCTGATGTTGAATTGAAAAGATTTGATATGGGGAATTAAAAGATAAAGATGAGTGAATAGTCAGTGGTGAACAGACAATAAGGAATAGCCTACTGAACCAAATTTTTTTGCCTATGTGTACACATGGTTCTGCTTATGAATTGCAATTGTTATCTCTTTTTCTAACTCTTTTATCAGCTAATTTATATGATCAGGTCTTGGGCCCTGGATTCTTTTTAAACACTTGTGAGTATTCATGACTTGGAATTTGCATTGGAAAATAGATTACATAATATTGTCTCTGCTCCTTTGCTAAATGAATGTGGTTAGGTTTTGAATTAACATTGTAAATGGTTCACTTTAAAGATAACATATCATTGTTGAGGCTTTGGGTTTGTTGTTTTTTTTAATGAACTACTGTCAGGATAGTAGATGGCTGCTAGAGATTTCAGAAGTGGAATGCTGGTAACACCATAAAAGTACCAGTAAATAACTTTTAAATACATATATACATATACAAACTCTTTTGTTTAGCTGTCAGTATAGAGATTGGATAAAATGTTTGGAATTTTGGCTTTAAAACTCCTGAACTATGCACTTTTCTCACTTCATCCTGCTAAATTTTGTGTTTGATTAGATGTGACAACTGCTGCTAAAAATACTGGAGTTTGTGGACTGACAGTATAACTCCAGTCTGCACAAGAGGGGGCCAAATTCAGCTCCACTCAGAAGATATAAATCCACAAATAATTCACTGGAGTCAGGAGAGCTGGTCCAGATTTGCACCCTATGAGAACAGAAACTGGCTCACAAAGCTAAAGAGTGCAATTCAGCTGGCAGTTCTGTACCGATTTTTCACTTGGGTTGCACTCCTGCCAACAAGTTTTGCAACTTTGCTTCTTTTCTGGTATTGACTGGGAAGCTCTGGATTTTATAGGAAGATGAGAGCCTTCTCCTTTTCACCCATATTCACTTCTCCATCCCTTCTATTCAAGTTGCTGGGACTGGAGGAGCTGGTCTGCACCTGAGTTCAGTACTCAGTACTTTTGTCAATTAAGAGGTGTAGTGCATGCAGAAAAAAAAACCCCAATAGTTTGCAATAGTTTCCTACTGCCAAGCTGCATTGTTTTGCTTTTGTCCAGTGTGTCTACTCCTGAGCTTTGTACCAGGCATCTAGATGAGGACTGTTTCTGAAAATGCCTCCTACTTCCTCCTTCTCCCTTCCCATCTTCTTTGCAGTAGCAGAAAAACATTGAGTCATAGAATTGTCTAGGTTGGAAGGGACCTTTAAGATCATTGATTCCAACCATCAGCCTAACACTGTCAAAACCACCACTAAACCATGTCCCTAAGCACCATATCTACCTGTCTTTTGAATGCCTCCAGGGATGGTGATTAAATCACTTCCCTGGGCAGCCTGTTCCAATGTTTTATAACCCTTTCGGTGAAGAAATGTTTCTTAATATCCATTCTAAACCTCCCCAGGGACAACTTGAGGACATTTCCTTTTGTCCTATCATTTGTTACTTGGGAGAAGAGACCAACCTCAACCTAGATACACCCTCCTTTCAGGTAGTTGTAGAGAGTTGTAGTGGCTCGCTCAGCCGCTCCTTGTAAGACGTGTGCTCCAGACCCCTCACCAGCTTTGTTGCCCTTCTCTGGACTTGTTCCAGAACCTCAATGTCTTTCCTGTAGTGAGGGACCCAAAACTGGACACGGTATTCGAGGTGGGGCCTCACCAGTTGGTGACCAGATGGAGGTGACCAGAAGAAACACTCTGCAGCAGTTTGAATTATCTTTCCAATGCACTCCATGGTATGGAAAAATACCCTGCTAGAGCAAGACATGCGGGTGATGTCTGTACCATGCTCATGGTGCAGTCCCCAAGCTGTAATCACATCATACCCAGTCTACCATCCTTCCCTCCCCTTCACGCACACAATGCTAACTGCCCACAAATAGTTGGGTCACCAGGGGGATTATAGAAGTAATGAGTTCAAGAATCAAAGACAAAATTTCTCAATATCACCACTCTGTCAGCTCAAGTTGACCACTCTGTAGGGCAGGCTAAGCAATACTCAGATCTTCTTTATACCAAGTGAGTGTCCTGCACTGGAGATATACACCTCAGAATTTTAACAGAAATATTTTACAGGTAAATGATGGGGAAAAAAACGCAGCTAAAATTGGGTTTCATCTCTTTAAGGTTTTCAGCTCATACCCTTGTTGCTGCCAGCCCAATCTGAAGAAAAGCCTTTGGGGTTGTTATGGCAGCAAATTAGCAGTTCATAATGTCTGGAATAGATTCAAATGTCACATCGGGATAATGCCATGCTTTCTTTAGTAAAACATCCCATATGAGAAAGAGAACTAGCTGGGTTTTACCGTTCCCTATATAATGGATCAAGGTTATGTTTTTTGCCTAAGTTACTAAAGGAAAATGTTGTTAATTGTCTGCCATGGCTGTACTGGTATGTACATAAACAGAATTCTCCTTTGTTACCTTCCTTTCACATTATTAATACCCTCAACAGAAGCTTAAACAACATCTCTCAGGACTTGTCAAAATTCAAGGGAAGGACTAAACAGCAGCTTTCAGCTTCTGGGTGCTTTTGGAATTGCACGCTGTGCACAATGCTAGCTTCCCAGCTTGCATAACAGTTTCACAAGCCTCCAGAAGTTCAAAGTGATAAATATAAGTAGCCAGACTATTCCACAGTTGTCGGCACAATGTGGTATCAAAGTCCTATATTAAAATGAACAGCCATCAAAATAGAGGAATGAATTTTCAATTGTAGCCCACAGGAATTTCTGCATCCAGATCCCATTAATCATCAGAGCTCTGCATGGAGCTCCTTGTACAAAACCTTTAACTTTCAGCTTTGTATGGTAAGTTATGACAGGCACGGGACCAGGGCCAAATTCTGCCCTCGGTTATATCTCAGCAATACCATTAGCTTCTGTCAAGTTGCACAGCCGCAGTCAAAGTCAGATCTGGTCATTTGTCTGGTGTGTAGCTCTCACAGCACATCAGTTTCAATGGGTCCATTTATGTGCTTTAAAACCAAACATGTAGCTAGTGCTTGGATAAATTGGGAACCAAAATGAAGTTTGAGATGTGTCTTCTTACACTAGGAAGAGTTCAACATTTAGGTTTCTGCCAGAATACACAAGTCTGATGCTATCAGATGAAGAATGTCATGGGATATTTAATTACCAAAATTAGCTAGAGGAATTCAGGTTTTGGGTCTCGACAGAAAAACATGTGAAATATATACTGCGTGCTTACATTTTGTGAACAGCTTCTCTTTATTTTTTTATAACTTTTGATTTTTAATGCTTCGGAATAAATATATACTAGCTTAAAATGTTTTTTTTTCCATTTCAAATGACAGAAGGAACCATTTAAAGTGTTGTGGTGAGTTTAAGAGATGAAATCAAGTTCGTTTTTCTTCCATAGCTGGCTAGAACTAATATTTGCTACCCAGTTTAGGTAGCAGTTTAATTTCAGAAAAAGTTGCGCACAAAACACTTGGCTTTATGAAATATTCACAACTATTTTTCTTGGCTTCTGTTCACTGGCAAGCAAAGGGGGTGTTTTAAATATAAAGCATGGATTTTACAGTATATCTTTACCATACATGGACAATGGTGGAGACACACCTCTGTACAGTGCAATCAAGACTTGAAAGCTACAATTTACAATAAGTAATTGTGCACAAAAGGAAAACACAGCATCTGCTGCCCTTACCACAAAGATCCATGCATGGTATTTTCTTGCTGAGTACTCAAGTTAAAGCTCAACCAATGAATCATCTACTGTTGCTTCTGTAACTTGTGCAGTTTGAAATGTGCTACTTTTTGGCAGTAAATTTCTAATGGCTAAAAAAGAATGCAAACCAGACACAGAGGGGCCAGATCAGTGAAGTTAATAAGAGGTAAGAGAGCTAGTGCTTCTGGGAGGCATAACATTTGTGAACTGTGTCAAAATGGAAATCAGAAATACAAAACCAGTGTTACCTGGCAGGTTTCCATATAAACTTTTGATATTTATAAATAAAGAGATCTCAACAAAATCATGTCAACTTGGATAAAGGCATATAAAAATACATCTATTTATGCATATATACGTATTCATACAGTGTTAGACTCCATAAATCTGAAATAGAATTGTATCACCTTCGTTCAAACACATACTTGGCACCTCAATTTTAGGCACCTAGTGACACTGAGTTAAGTGCTTAAATTCCCTTTACAGTGAGGAGAAACACAGGTGTCTTTGAAGGGCTGCAGAGAGAAAAGGTCTGACCACTTAGACAGACCCTCTTCTGGAAACCTTCAAAGTCACTTGCCCTCTTCTGTTGACTACAACAGCAAGTGGCACAATTAGTTTATGAGAGCTACTTCATCGAATTCATAAATTACAGGAACAAGTCAGATGTCTAAGTTAGGCTAACTGGATCTAACCTTGATTTCTGATCAAGATAGAGAAACTAATTAAGCTACAGACTCCCACTGAGCTGCCTGTGTAGTACAAGAAAAAGAAAGCAATCCATGAAATCAAGTCCAACAAAAACACCACTAATCAGTGGACTATTTACCAAGACTATCACAAGGTATGACAGAGGCCAGAAACTCAGGGATTCCAGGCAGAGTAGAGCTGTATCTGCATGATAAGAATATCCACATCTATAAAGCACAGAAAACACTTCTATGCAGCTACAATTTACATTATCAACCGTCAGTAGTACCAACTATCATTAAGTTTGTCCAGTAATTTACTCACCACAAAAGTTTTTTCAGTAGCTCTGATTATTATTAAACATTAGCCACTTAAGCTGCTCCAGACTCAATTTAACAAAATATTCTTTCAAAACTTCTTAGCCAAAAGACATGAAGGATTTCCAAGAGTTCAGCCAGAAGAAAATACATATTTTTGTCCATATTTTAAAAAATCTGGCAGGTTTTCTTCTTTCAGTAGTTGACCTGCTTTCCTTGTGAAAAGACATAATACTGGACAGGGACCCTTTGTGTCAAGAATACACTTTCAGCTCACCCTAAGAAAATCTACCCTCACAACTGCACTGGTGGTCCTCTGGGGATACTGGTCTCCCTATGTGGTTATAAAGAGCTTCCTCAACCAGCTAAGACTACCTGATACTAACTTTTAGATAGTTCAAGTTAGAAAAGATGGACTATCTATTTGATATTGCCACCTATTTTCTATTTAAATTAACTCAGAGAAACTGGTTACATAGCTGGTGGAAAAAAGGCAATCTGTAGTAAGCAATGGTGATCAATTCAGAGCACACCAGATTGGCAAGAGCAGTTAGGTTAGTAACTCTGAAAATCTCAGTCACCTTCCAGATGCACCCACCTGCCCCCAGAGACTATCCAGAGCATCTGGGCTCCACACTTTTCCAACTCAGTAAAGGTGTCTGTGCCCAGATAGTAGGGGTACTCCTTTAATAAAATATCAACATGAATTTTCTTTTCTAGCAGAAGACGGGGTACAGGCTAAACTGAAAAGGTCACTTTTACACCCGAAGGACTCTCCACACACTGAAAGATATTCAGGGTGTGGTCACGACAGCTTAACTCTGTCTATATAACTGGTAAAACTTTCCCATGTCAACAGGGTTTTATCTTCAGGAAATCTAATTGCATAAGGGAATGTGAGTTCAAGGGGGTCTAAATTACTCTATGACCATCTTAGATTACAACGAACCATGAATTTGGCTGAAGTGCATTGAGCACAGGAAGCATTATAGTCCTGCTTAGCTATGGTGCTGTTTTTGTCAGTGCTCAAGCCCAGCCTAGGGAGGGATAGCACAGACAGCTCAAGTATGCAGCACTTTGGCAGGAGGAAGCCGGACAAAAATTGCCTTCAGTGGTGAAGGATAACAGGG
Organism: Rhinoptilus africanus; assembly: GCA_013400135.1. NCBI lineage: Eukaryota > Metazoa > Chordata > Aves > Charadriiformes > Glareolidae > Rhinoptilus > Rhinoptilus africanus. The sequence continues at coordinate 18,834 of VXBO01007947.1, forward strand.
CTCCAGCAACGCCTCCCTGGAGTGCCACAAACTGAATCGCCAGCTTGGCTCTCGCTTCACCAGCTTTTACTACAGCGGCTCTGCTCTTCCCTCGGCGGAGCAGGGCAGGGAGGTGTGTCACGCGTGTCCATCTGACAGCCTTCGCCCTCACAACTCGATTTCCTCTTTTACGCAGGCTCCACTTAAGTGCCTAATCCTGTGTTTAGGACATCATGCTCTGTTGCTATGGAAGTTATTGGGATGTCAGCAGTTTAGCATAATGACTTGACTGTAGGGCTAGAGCTGGGGGTAAGGGAGGAGATTAACCATGAGAGAAAGCAGTGCTGTGCTTGTGACTACTTGATTGTTAGCATACATAGAGATGTTCTCCGAGCCCAACATACAGCCCTAAGGACAAATCAGAAAGTGGTCTGAGGAGTGTTTTCTGTCTCATCTCCTCTTCGGATGAGTTTTTCCAAAAGACGCAGTTTGCACTCATAGTTTTTTAGGTTTCTCAGAGTCTGCAGTTCCTCTCCTCCTCCCATCCAGCCCCTCACACACTTCCCATTTGTATGTATGGTGAAGCAAGTTAAATTCCAGAGCACTTTTCTATAGCCAAGACATGAGTTTTCCTTCTTCCTTGCTGGAATCTGGTGTTTAAGTCCTTATTGATTGTCCTGGTTTGTAGAAGTGACATCTGTAAGTCCCTATCTTGTTTGGTAATTTTCGCTCTAAATCTCAGCTCAAATCATCTCATGATAAATCCCTTTCCCTCATCATTCTCACCCCATCTGCTCTCCCTAGGGAGACCTTTATTTTCCATCTTCCAAACTCATCTCTTCGAACAGCAAGGAAGCTGTCAGCTGCTGTGAAGATTTGTAGGGCACTAAATCTTATACATTAAACCTTTAAATACGTTTATCCAGGTAAAACATTTTGAAGCAAATATATAAACTCTGAAGGTTTGCTAGCATATGGCATAATGATTAGCAACCAGATACCAATGATTTTCATCCTCTTTATTATCATTATTTTAACAGTATAAAATCTCTTTTCCATTTATCAGTTTGCTTGAAAAAATGTTCTACTCCGTTTATCCTTCACCAGCTTCATCATTCTCATTACCAAAGTAATGTCTGAAAAGTCACCAATTTCATTAGGTTAAACATCCTACAGCTTGGATTCTGACCCTGAACTTTTTACAAGATCTTTTCTGATTAAGTTCCCTTTCTTAGTAAATATTGCATCAGAATTACCAAAACTGTTCTTCAAATGTTTTAGGCCTCGTTACTCACCAAAGTGCAAAAAAATAGCTAGATTGCATTTTCCTGAATGTCCCGAGTTTCATTTCAAGGGATGAATCACAACATGGTTTGATTCTTTGTTCATCCAACTTCATTTGCCTATTGCCTGAGTATAATATGAGTCATTCAACAAATCTTCCTGCCTACTGGAAGCTTGTAATATCTGCCACTACATAAAAACACAAATGACTTTTTTTCCAAACAGGCTATTAATTTATTTTACTTTACTTTTTATTAGTTATGAAAGAAGAAGCTCTGAGATTTTTTAGTATATGCTCTGTAACTGTCAAGCCTGTAATACTCTTTGTTTTGGGAGCTGCTACTTGCATCATGCAGTTGGGCTCTACCAGGGTTAACAGGAAAATACAGAGAAGAAATTGCAGGAATCTGTGATAGAAAGGGACTATGAAGTCATCTCGTCCATCTTTTGCCAATACAGACCTGTTCCCTACAGGATATCAAAGTACGAGCACTTTAAACAGCCTTTCTTAAACTGAAAAGGAAGCATCTAAAGTCAGCAGCTGCAGGTGTGATCCCAGAAGAAGGAATAGGTGGCTTACAGTGATCCAGGGTAGCCCTGTGCAGCCATCGCACTGAAGGATGGCCAGAGAGCCTCGCTGAGACCAGCTAATTACAACTGGATTACTGTGTCCTGAAACCTATAGGCTTTCTCAGCCTATTTGTTCTCAGCCTCCTCTCCCTCAGGGAGGAGCACCGGGATGTTAGCTTATTCCAGTTTCTGAAATATACTCTTATTTCCAGCCGGGCCTTTCTTGAAGCTGTCAGATTGTACTGTTAATTGAAAGCTGTTGTTCCTGCAGGAACAAATTCAGCATCCCTGCCCTATACCATAGGAATGAACCCACTGTCTGTCTCCCTGGCAGTTCAGTCAGATTTCTTCTCTGTGGATGGCTTCTCTACAGGCACCAGTGCAAGCAAGGGCTGCAGAATCAAGCCTTGAGGTACTAAGACTTACCAAATTTAACTGCACAACACATCTCATGTGCAGTGAAATAAATGTGGTAAACCACCGATGATTCATCGTTTACTTATTGCAGAAAACAAACAGGTTTTGTTCTGAGTCACATGCATGCTAAGAATTTTTTCCTTCTCAAGCAAAACAAAAACCAGTGTTATTTCAAGGCCGGGTGAAAGAAGTTCAGATAAAATAAGAGCTTCTTGAATCTTTATTCAAATCAGGAACCTGAATATAAATGTATTTGATGTTCTGAGAGGTCTGGAAATTTAATTTTCCACCCAATGCTGCTGCAGGGCATGTTATTGTGCAACTGGAGGTCGGGTCGCAGAGGTGATGGAGAATGGATACGCTGGGATCCATTTGAAGGTCATGAGACCTCTTTCCTCTTCCTACTCCCACTTCTGGAGAATCTGAGGGTGTCGTTAGTAGTAATCCAAATCTTTTACGTTCAAAACTAAACTGAGATCTGAGTTCTAGTCAGTCTTGGTCACCAGATACCAGCAAGAGAGATTGTTCACTTTTTCAAATGAGCAAAGTATCAATGAGGTCAGTTCTGGAGAGAGATAAGATCTTAGGAAGAAAAAAAACCAACATAAATAAACAAATAAAGGGAAAAGTGAAATTACTTTTTCCAGGATTGGAGCAACTTTGGAACATAAAACTGTTTCTTTTCGTAGTGAAGAAGCACTATTTTAGACCAATATGATTTGGGGCTTGGGACTGTGAATAGTATATTGATTCTTTTGCTGTTAGTTTAACAAATGTACGTCTGTACTGCCTGACACAGTCTTCGATCTTAAACAGAGAGAGGTGTGTGATGCACATCATCCCAGGAAATTCCACATGGGTTTTGCTGAGGGATGCTGAAGAAGAATAGCATCTAAAATTGTCAGCGGGTTCATATGACAAATCCTTGAAAAATTATAGACTCACAAACTCCATCGAAAATCAGGAACTCTTTCAGTGACACATTCAGTATGAATATTTCTGTAAACATCTAAGTCTATGATATAAGCAACATAGCAGAGGCTCTAACGCTATAAAAATATGAATGTTTCTTGCAGATATAAGTAAATTAACAATTTTAATCCTCTTGGGCAGGTACATTCAACACTGGTCAAGCTGCTTCCCTCCATAGGTACCACAGAAAACTTTTGGGATCTGCGTTACTGCATTTGGCCTCTATCATCTTTCCATATATTATGTTTTCTACATCATCAGTTAACTGACACATTTCATCACGACAGCTAGTATATCTCATCAACACCGTGCACTGTTCATAAACAGACTGGGGAGTAGATTTGGCAAATGTGGAGGAAGAGGCAGAAGTGCTCAGCTGAAGCATGGAGGAGAGACCTGAGTGGCAGAAAGGGGTATGAGTCACTGTCAGTGGCAATGTAGTGAAGTTGAGACAGCAAGTTGTGCTTGAGGTGACAGCCAGCCCCCAGGCTAAGACAGTAGAGGGAGATGGCAGATCAAATCACAGGACATGGAGCCTCAATATGGAGACAACTTTGAAAGCTCTAATGATAGAGTGCTTTGGTACATCTCTGTTGTCAAATAAAAGGAGGAAGGAAAAGACTAAGAGTAAAGAAAGAATTTGACAATGTCTTCTGAGGAGTTTCAAAAGAAATGGGGAGACAAGATAATAAGAGCTATGAAGGTAGAAAAGAACCAAATGGAAAGTCACGGAAAACAAGGAGGATCGTATACCGAGAGAGACTATCAACAACAGCAGAAAGCTGAAGAAAGTTAAAAAACAGTTCAGATGTTCAAGATTTCCCCAAGGAAAGATCTTTGAAGAATGGAGTGTTGAAAGAGCAGAAGAGGGCAGAGAAGGGCTCTGGACTGTAGTCAGGCCTCCTAATTCTCTCATGGAGATCATGAAATAAATACTTCTGGAAACTCTGCCAAGGCACATGGAAAATAAGGAGGTGATTGGTGACAGACAACATGGCTTCACTAAGGGCAAATCATGCCTGACAAATTTGGGGCCTTTGACAATAAGATTTATGGCATCGACGGACAAGGGAAAAGCAAGTGACGTCATCTACCTGGGTTGTGCAAAGCCTTTGATACTGTCTTGTGAAATATCCTGCTCTCTAAATTGGAGAGACACGGATTTGACAGATGGACCTCTCAGTGGATAAGGAATTGGCTGGATGTCCACACTCAAAGCCATCAATGGCTTGATGTCCAAGTGGAAACCAGTGACAAGTGGTGTTCCTTAGGGGTCAGTACTGAGGCTAGGGCTGTTTAACATCTTTGTTGGTGACATGGACAGTGGGATTGAGTACAGCCTCAGGTACTTTGCCGACAACACCAAACTGTGCGGACATGCTGGAGGGAAGAGATACCGTCCAGATGGATCTAGAAAGGATTGAGAGGTGAACCAGTGCAAACCTCATGAAGTTCTACAAGGTCAAGTGCAAGGTCCTGAACCTGGGGCACAGCAATCCCAAGCACAAATACAGGCTGGAAGAAGAATGAACTGACAGCAGCCCCAAGGAGAAGGACTTGAGAATGTTGGTTAATGAGAAGCCCACCATGAACTGTGAATGTGAGCTCACAGCCCAGAAAGCCAACCAAAAGTTGAATCAAAAGCAGCCTGGCCAGCAGGTCAAGGGAGGTGATTCTCCCACTCTGGTAACACCCCACCTGCAGGCCTGCATGCAGCTCTGGAGTCCTCAGCTCAAGAAGGACATGAATCTGTTGGAGCAAGTCCAGAGGAGGGACACAAAGATGATCAGAGGGATGGAGAACCTCTCCTATTAGAACAGGCTGAGAGATTTGGGGTTGTTCAGCCTGGAGAAGAGAATGCTCTGGGAAGACGCTGTAGCAGCCTTCCAGCTCTTAAAGGGTCCTTACAGAAGGGATGGGGAGGGACACTTTATCAGGGCGTGTAGCGATAGGATGAGGGGTAACAGTTTTAAAATGAAAGAGTATAGATTTAGAGTAGATATTACGAAGAAATTCTTTACTGTGAGGGTGGTGAGACACTGGAACAGGTTGCCCAGAGAGGTGGTGGAGGCCCCATCCCTGGAAGTGTTCAAGGCCAGGCTGGATGGGGCTTTGGGCAACCTGGTCTAGTGGGAGGTGTCCCTGCCCATGGTAGGGGGGTTGGAACTAGATGACCTTTCCAACCTAGGATGATCCCTTCCAACCTAAACCTTTCTATGATTCTATAAGTCAGGGTAGAATAGAATCATAGAATCGGTGATGTTGGAAGGGACCTTTAAGATCATCAAGTCCAACCATTAACGTGCCCTAACAAAAAAAGCCTTCTAAACCATGTCCCTAAGTACCTCATCTACCCTTTTCTTAAACACCTCCAGGGATGGGGAATCCACCACCTCCCTGGGCAGCCTATTCCAATGTTTAATAACCCTTTCAGTGAAAAAATGTTTCCTGATATCTAATCTAAACCTGCCCTGACATAACTTGAACCCTTTTCCCCTTGTCCTATCCCTTGTCCCCAGGGAGAAGAGGTCAGCCCCCATCTCTCTACACCCTCCTTTCAGGTAGTTGTAGAGGGTGATGAGGTCTCCCCTCAGCGTCCTCTTCTCCAGGCTGAACAACCCCAGTTCCCTCAGTCGTTCCTCATAAGGTTTGTCCTCCAGACCCCTCACCAGCTTCGTAGCCCTCCTCTGGACACATTTCAACATCTCAATGTCCTTCTTGTAGTGAGGGGCACAAAACTGAACGCAGTACTCGAGGTGGGGCCTCACCAGTGCCAAGTACAGGGGGATGATCACTTCCCTAATCCGGCTCACCACACTAGTAGTAGGTAGTAGGTAGTCAGGAGTGTGCACAGAAAGGGGCCTGTGGTGCACAAGTTAATATAGAAGTTATATGAAGACTTAAGTACTTAGGAAAATGGAAAAGTAGGAATGAAAGTGGACTATGGGTAGATGATAATGGAGGTCTGAGGAGTAGGTGGAATTTCAACAAGATGCCTTCGGGAGGTTATGCAACAGTGAGAGAGATAGAAAAACCAGTCGTCAGAAATGTGGAGTTCCAGTGAGAGCAGAGGAGGTAGAATTAGACCATTGGGTTGGGATTCACCTTAGCAAATGTACATACTTCCTTGGCACAACTATTCTCATCCTATTGCAAATAGCTAAAAGTAAGTACAGTGAATCACACACTAAAAATTTCAATTTCCTTCCATTAACTACAAAAGAAGCCCAGATGCAAGCATCCTTATTGTCAGTATCAAAACTTACTAATTTGTGAGGAGGAGGGAGAAGGAAAAAACATTTGAAGGGAAAGGTGGAAAGAGAACATGAGATGAAGAAAGGTGCTGAACACTGAGTAGAGAAGAAAGGAGAGAAGCAGGATGTAGAAGAGATCTTTAGACTTCTGTAAGACTGCCGCCAGACAAAAAAAAAAAAGTCTGTATTCAATAACCATGGTATCCACTGAAGAAGTCTCTATTATCAACAGATACAGCTTGCTTCCACAGAAACCTGGGAAATGAAGGACAGTGGCAGAAGTAGGTAGACTCAACTTGTTCTGTGGATGTTGATGTGGATACCGGAATAGTGAGTGGGAAGGTGGGTAGTGATGGGACACACAACCCAACCAGATACAAACTGGTTTTGCTCCAGGTGCAGCATACTCCCACTTGTGTAGTACTGTGCCCACGCAATGCAGGTCTAGCATAGAGATTAAATAGCTCAAATGCAGCCCCAAATGAACATGATTAAACTACTTCCAGACTCCAGCTTATAAATCCCCATTCAGCTGATGGGCTGGAACATGTGGATTCACTGCTTTGCTAGTCCTGGAATCTCTGCATCTGGTCGACATGACCTAAACTGCACCATCTGGATACTTGAGAAAGGCAATGCTTCCCCACTCATAAACAAACAGAACCTTCTTGGGGGAGCAGGCCAAGGAAGAGAATCATAACACTAGCTTGGAAAAGCTGCATAATTAACAGTTGAAAAAAAGCTCTCGGCTTTCAGGATGCTCTGGCAACAGCTCTGAGCCTTTCCTTCTCCTGTAGCTAGGACTGGCTACTGAGGAAGTCATGATTATACCTTCCCTGTTGTACCACTTCCAGCTCAGTGTCCAAGCTTGGAGGCATTCAGGGACATGCAATTTCCATGACTTTTACTACTGAGCCTAGCTGAAATCACCAGTCAGCAGACACAAGCAAGGACCAAGAAACCAGAGGAGCTCCATTTCTTGCCATCTCTGGGCTGCTGAGGGTTTAGTAGCTTTTCAGACAGGGGTGTAGCTCAACATGACCAGTCAGGAATAAGAACAGATGGCAATAGTTTTGCCAGAGACTAGAAGTCCCTCTATAGTGGTTGCATAGGGAGGTTCATGGCTTGGCTACCGAACAGGACTCCTCTGGGCTCAGCCGCATGTCACCTCTTCCCTCTGACACTTTGGCAGCCTCTGGGCAATGCAATGGGAGCCCATAGCACAGTGACACGTTCACTCACTCCTCTCTGCTCAAGGGAGCGTCCTCCCGTGCCTTCTTCCCTCCCCTCCTCCTTCTGCAGGGTCCCTCACTCTGCTGCAGGGTCTCTTGAAATTTTGAAAAGTTACATTCAGATGTGCTATCAATAAAATCATACCAGCCAAAAAAAGCACCAGACTGTTATGTAAAAGAAAAGCAAATAATGCCTTGGCTTATCCAGCAAACTTTTCACTTTTCCAGAAGGCACTGGAAACTTGTTCCTTCCCTTGGGGGCATCTCTGCTTATTTGGACCTTCTCATGGAGAAACTGCTTTTCACCTTCCCAACAGATGTTAACAATGCCATCCCCACTCCTTACGGTTTCAAGCAGCTGTGGGCTTGAATCCCAAGGCACAGGGCTTACAAGAGAAACAAGGAACGTGACAATGTTGAAGGCAGCAAGGCATGAAGGAAGCATTCAAAGTGAATGTCATTGTCCTTCAGTTGCTTTAGCAGCTGGTGCAGGCAGCATAAAATGCCCGTTTCACCCTGTAGATGCAGAGCACTGATGGCACATGCAATAGCTTACCCATGGGAAACTCCAGGAAGCCCAGCAACTGCATTTAAGTGCCAGAGGTGGCAGTCTGTCTAGATTTTAATGGAAGCCACAGCTAAATAGCCTCTGCTGGAGCCACGGGTAACTAACTTTTGCAGGACTCAGCAGCTGTGATACAGACGTGTTTGCAACCATAAGCAGAGTGCACCAACATTTAGAAGCAGGTAGGCTGGGTGTAAAGCAGGGGCCGGCTCCTGCAAGTGTGTAGGTGGCACTGGGGCAGCTGGGCCGGTGGCCGGAGAGGGCGGTGGGCCCCATCCCAGCTGCCGCGAGCTCGGGTCCTGCTGACGTCAGTGGAAGTTCAAGGCACTTAACACCTCCCAGGACCAGGCTGCGAGAACAACTTCCAGAAGGAAACTATCTTGAAAACAGATCATGCGCTGTTAAATGTAGCATAGATGCAAAAAGGGCAGAGCGGTGCGTGTTGCAAAACCTATCTTCTTTAGTGCCGTATCCCCAGGCTGTGAGCTCATTCACTCTTGGCTCTCTCCTTCTACTGTCTTATCTGTTATGATGTTGGCACAGAGCTGAGCCCGGTGGGACTGTAGAGCTGGAAAAAAACAGTAAATGTTCTCCAGGTTTTCTCTTCTTACAGAATTCCCTAACTCCCAACCTACTTAAGGGGGAGCCATGAGCTAAAGTAAAATTATAGTTTTGTCTTCTTCTCAAGCCAGATATCTCCAGAGGGAATTCTACTTGCATTGTGCTTTTTTTCTCCAGAACTACTACCACCACCACAGCACCTTGCAAAGAAAACAGATTCTTTCTGTTCCTTGATGAAGGTTTCAATTAACAAAGGTAGATTAAATGAACAGCCTTTAGTCAATTCAATTTTGTTATTCTTTATACGAATTGTTCTATGCACTGGAATTTTATATTTAATCTTTTATAGCCAGTCTGAACATTTATATAATGTTATAAAGTCTGCAGCTGTTATATGTGATTTGGCAAAGAAAGGAGAGAGCATGTTTCGGGGGAGTGGGAGGAGCTTCTAGGTCCTCTTATTTATTTTTAGAAATGCAAAGTTTTTAGTTAAAATAAATTTTCATCAAATAATAATAGTAATAAGTGAAGCAGCCTCAATTTCAAACTTTTGTGGCTCTCTGAATTATTTCAAAGATCTGTAATTTTTTTCTAGCAGGAAAATAAAGCAAGCATTACTTTCTGTACCAGGCATAACAAAACCATTCAGTAATTATGTGTCTTTCAGGGATCTGTTCTCTATGTCGTGTTTTAATGCCCTGGACTGCTCTATTCTGGATACCACAGAAAAAGAAATCCTCTCTCCTTAAATCAGGGAAGAGGATTTAAATCTGCAGGGATATATGTATGATCCACCCAAAAAATGTCATATCCTATGTGTGAACAATTATCCTATATCACTGACAGATACATACATATAGGATATTGCATCTATTGGACCTCAAAGCTACAATCGGTGCTAAGAATTTTTACAGACTGAACCTCTGGAGCTTGATAATTTTCCATTATGACATCATTGTATTCACCATAGGTCAGTGTATTTACTTGTTATGTTAATTCACTTTATATACAAGGAAAAACCCAGTGGATGTTGTCTTCTCTTTTACTATGGTGATAATAGCCATAATAAACAAAACAAACCAACAACTTTCCTTTTCTTCTGGGGTGTTTCTCATTTACTGTCTGGCTTTACTTGGTTTTAATAGGGGTCAAAGATGCTCAGTATGACACAGGGTTGCTGCCCGCTGGCATAAATATAGAAATCCCTTTTGAGAAGTAGGACAAGATCTGTGTCCAGCACAAAATGTGAGATGAGAGAATGTGACTAGAGGCTACGTCCCTGGTCCTCTGGTCCTACAAAATATTTTAATCAAACGAGAAATAAAGCAGCCCTGACATCTGCTCTGCATCAGGAGGAGTAGTTGACTATGTAATGGTCTACCCAACTTTCTTTAACAAGAGCACAAGACAACTCAAGCCTCCTTCAGCCCTGTGGACACATTCTGTGAGAGCAGGAAAGCTGAGTATTGGTGACATCAACCATGGCAGCTAGCAAAGAGGGGTGCACTGCTTCAGGAAGCACCCCACTATCCATTCCCTTTGTATCCCTGGAAAAAGGCACAAAGATGGAGCAAAGAGCAGGACAAGAGAGTTATAAATAGTCAGCAAACAAATTGTTTATCACAGCAGAATATAAAGCCTGAGCTCCAACGTCAGAAATGCTGGCAAAGTTTCTCATGGATATTCAATGGTGTCTGACCAATATTCACAGGAGCAGCCTAGAAGAGAGAGGGAATATTCCAGTAGAGGCAGTGGGTATTTCATAATTCTTTAATTATGGCATTTTTGCTGGAGTTTGGTCTCATGGGAAGCACAGCTGAAGACTAAATGACAGCAAAGATCATGCTGCACACTTTATCTGCTCATGTCCAGATTTCACTCACATATGATTTGTTTGTAACATGCTGAATTTTTTTAAAAAATAAAGTTGAGTGTGAGAGGAAACAAGAAAGGGGTCAGCTGGACTCAACTTGACCTTTTTTTTTTTTTCAGTAAACTAACACTTGTGTGTTTGGGAGCAATGACCTAAACATGGACTTTGCTCAGACAAAGATAGATTCAAGGTTAAGGGGGAGACTTCTGTTGTATTATGCAATGCTCTGGGATAGACTATTGTTGGTCCTTGCTGTGCAGATGTAGCCATGGCTTATTATCCCTACTCCCAAATCTCTTTACTCACCCGCACTGTTTGGTTTCCAAGAGAATAATTCTCTAGTGGCTGATTTATTCCTGCAGAAATGTGTATGTAAAACTAACTTATTTTACAACTGTTCAACATTGCGCATCTTCTACTCTTAGCAACAGGCAGAAAAAGTTTTACAAAGCATACAGTATTCTACAGTAGAGTTTGTTATGTTTTTTTAAAAATACTGTGTATGATGTGAAGATTTTATATCTTGTAACAATAATTCACTGGACATGAGGATAGAATCCAGAGCGAAAGATATGGAAGGAAAATTAGCAGTGATACATACCCTACTATCACTGAAACAAAAACAGAAAAATAAGGTTTATAATTTAATATCCTTCAGTTTCTGTAGCGCTTCTGGAACTCTACATTCAATTTTAAATTTCCTGTAGTTTTGCTGTGGACAGCACAACTCCAGATAATGTAAAGAAACTACTAGCACTGAGTACATGCTATATGTGGTGGGATAGAGGAGGGGAAAGAAGTGAATTAAGAAAAACGCAAGTAACAGAGCTTATACTTTATAAAAAGAGAGACATTCATTCTCTTCTTCCTGGGTAAAATGGCAGCTCTGTGTTTCTTATATAGTGAACTGAGTAGTTCCCAAAAAAAATATAGATTGGTCCCAGAATTAATTTGTGTTTGCAGGATGCTCCTCGATAAAGTAAAATTAAGTGTCTCCTTGCAGCTTTCTAACAGTAAATGACACTGCAAAGATGCATCACAAGAAACAGTATGCTAAACTGCAGGATATGAATACTGGTACAGAAGATTCAGGGGGAAAATTCTGGGCAAATTAGGGAAATTTCTTTGTACACAACAAACAAGTGAATATATTTGCTCTGAAATCCAGGAGAAGGCAAGAAACAGATCTGAATGTCTCCTGTATTTCTTGGTGAAAAGAAGGACAACAGGAAAGGGGGATGTCAGCACAGCAACATACTGTAAATATGTAGTAAGAAGGAAGAGATGAATGATACTTTCTGATCAAAAACTTCCGAAGCAATCAAAGAGCAGGATCTGCTGGAGATCAGTGACTTTATTTGATGAACTGTCAGTTGGGATGGGGACTTATAGTTGCAGCATACTTGGAGGACACTTTGTTACTTCAGAAGGCAAAAGGTGGCAGAAATGGAGAGTTTATTTTACGTTATGACTGAGAAAATCAGATCAGAAATCATGGCGTTTTCTTTAATAGGGACAATGGCACAAAAGGTGTCATGGGTTACACAAAACCTCAAGGAACTGGAAGATCATTTGGGGAAAAGAAACAGGACAACAGACAAGACAGGAGGAGTTTCTAAATGAGACAACCTGAAAGGAGGGAGAGTTCAAAAGTACAGTGAAAGGCTGATATGGCTCCATTAGGAACTCCTTAAGGATGGGAAAGTTGAAAAGGAGTCATAAAAACTGGGATCCAGGACAAGCAACTAAGGATGGGAACAAAAAGCACATGGATAAAAAGAGAAAAGCTATAGCAAGAATATGCATGAAAAAAAAAACCCAAAATCCAGCTACATGTTAGAAATCAGAGGAAGAGAGCGGTTCACTCCTTACCAAGAAGAAAATTCCACAGAGAAGGCAGAAGATGACTGTTAGTTTTTTCACTGTTTGCAATATTTTTAATTACATCAGGATTAATCACATAATTAATCAGATGCTTACTTTTTTTAAAAAAATCAAGAGATCAGAAAGGGGAAAAAATCATTTAAAGAATGAAAGAGGTTGCATGCCATCAAATTCACTGCTAAGAACTTAGCTAGTGCAACCTGAACCAGTCGTGATTATCTTTGAGGACTCATGAATGACTATGAATCTCAGCAAAGTCAATCTCATCATACTTTAAAAGCAGGAGTTAGAAGACCAGGAAGCCTAATTTTCAGTCATTATTTAAAATAATTTAAATACAGAAATAAAATAAACCTGGAGTACTGCGCCCAGCTCAAGAAGGAGAGGAACTGCTGGAGAGGGTGCAGCACAGGGCTACAAAGATGATTAGGGGACTGGAACACCTCTCCTATGAAGAAAGACTAAGGGAATTGGGTCTCTTTAGTCTGGAAAAGAGACGGCTGAGGGGGGACCTTAGCAACGCTTATAAATACTTGAAGGGTGAGTGTCAGGAGGATGGGGCCAGGCTNAGGAGAATTCTGAAGGTGTATCAAAAGCAAATCATATCAAGCCCACTGAATATCCTTTTCAGACACGATTGCCAGCCTGCTGGATATAGGGATTGCAGAAATAGTCCCTGTAAGATGTCCTGACACAGACACTACTTCCTATAAGAAAACTAGGGAAGCAGAGTTTAGTTAAAACCTAAAAATAGCTAACTAGATGACCTCCAGAGGTCCCTTCTAACCCTATGATTCTATGATTCTATGAATTGGAAACCCTGCTCTAAGCATATGTATCAATGGGTTGACCATGAGAATTCGAAACCCTTCTCTAAACATATGTATCAATAGGTTGACCATGAGACAGCAATGTGGCCTTGAGGCCAAGAAGGCAGATGGTATCCTGGTGTGCATTAAAAAGAGCTTGGCCAGCAGATCAAGAGAGGTCATCCTCCCACTCTGCTTTGCCCTGGTGAGACTACATCTGCAGTACTGTGACCATGTCTGGGCTCCCCAGTTCAAGAAGGATAGGGAATTACTGGAGAGAGTCCAGCGCAGCGCTACAAAGATGATTGAGGGGCTGGAGATCCTCTCTTATGAGGAAAGGCTGAGAGGCCTAGGTTTGTTTAGCCTGGAGAAGAGAAGACCAAGAGGGGATCTCATCAGCATTTATATATCTCTAAAGGGTGGGTATCCAGAGGATGGGGCCAGACTCTTTTCAGTGGTGGCTNCTGCTTTGCCCTGGTGAGACTACATCTGCAGTACTGTGACCATGTCTGGGCTCCCCAGTTCAAGAAGGATAGGGAATTACTGGAGAGAGTCCAGCGCAGCGCTACAAAGATGATTGAGGGGCTGGAGATCCTGTCTTATGAAGAAAGGCTGAGAGGCCTAGGTTTGTTTAGCCTGGAGAAGAGAAGACCAAGAGGGGATCTCATCAGCATTTATATATCTCTAAAGGGTGGGTATCCAGAGGATGGGGCCAGACTCTTTTCAGTGGTGGCTGGTGACAGGACAAGGGACAACAGACACAAACTTGAACACAGGAAATTCCACCTGAACATGAGGAAAAACTTCTTTAATTTGAGGGTGGCAGAGCACTGGAACAGGCTGCTCAGAAAGGTTGTGGAGTCTCCGTCTTTGAAGATATTCAAAACTCACTGGGATGCGTTCCTGTCCAGTCTGCTCTATGTGACCCTGTTTTGGCAGGAGGGTTGGACTAGGTGATCTCAGAAGGTCCCTTCCAACCCCTGATTCTGTGATTCTGTAAAGGGGANTGGGGCCAGACTCTTTTCAGTGGTGGCTGGTGACAGGACAAGGGACAACAGACACAAACTTGAACACAGGAAATTCCACCTGAACATGAGGAAAAACTTCTTTAATTTGAGGGTGGCAGAGCACTGGAACAGGCTGCTCAGAAAGGTTGTGGAGTCTTCGTGTCTGAAGATATTCAAAACTCACTGGGATGCGTTCCTGTCCAGTCTGCTCTATGTGACCTTGTTTTGGCAGGAGGGTTGGACTAGGTGATCTCAGAAGGTCCCTTCCAACCCCTGATTCTGTGATTCTGTAAAGGGGATCACTTAAAGACAGATACTATAAAAAGGATCTTTACATCCTACATGTATGACACCAGGGTAAAAAGGTTGACAAACACTTGGACTACAAGCTCAGAATTCAATGTGATCTTGTGAGAATGAATAAATAGCCCAAACAGCATGAAATTCTTCAATGACAAGTTGCAACAGTTCATGTGAAATCCAGATATCTCAGACAGTTGGGGTGAATTGCCCTCCAGAGACACCTGTGTCTCTGAATTGCAACCAGATGAAGCCCAGGGAACTGCATAGACAAAATGTTTAGCCTTTGAGTGACTATTTTAAGGTGAGATAAATTCCAGTTTGGAAGAACTGAAATGTACAGATACAAAGGGGAGAATATTTGTGGCTGGGCAACGGTTCAGCAGGAAAGATCTCAGAATTGCTGCAGATCTCAAGCTCGTGATGAGTCAAACATGGTGTTTTGCAGAAGAAACAATTCTCATTCTGGGCTATATTAAGAGGATCGTTCCATAAAAGAAATGGAGTATTTATTCATCCCTTTTCAGAATTGACAAGGCCACATCTTAAATCCCGCGCCCAATTTTGGAGGGATAGCAGAAAGAATCCAGAAGGGAGAGCTTCAGAAAACATCACGTGTTGATGTTCCCTTCAACCCTGCAGCTGTATACTTCTTTAGCACAAAAATCTTCTGTCAGCTGCATGATTCAGTTAATAAAATATTACTGGATATTAAAGTGTTCTAGTAAAATAATTTATGTAACAGAGAAAACTGGTGTTTGAACTGTGGAAACCAGTTGTAAAGAGGCAACCTTGGCTTCCCTACACAGGAAAACTTCCTCCAAAGGCTATATTTACCCTGCTTGAAAACTATCTGGCTGGCTCCAGAGCAGATCTCTCCAGCTCAGAGAGAAATCTGTGTATGCAGATGTTGCAGATAGGGATGGGATCAAATTCCTGCTTTGTGTCCTCATGAAAGAAAAGAAAGAGGCTCAAGGGCTGCAGCTCTCCAGATCTGTCAGACTGGCATCTCTCGCCATCATCACACTTGTATTACAATAGCTGTCAGAAATTATTTATGCCAGAGCGTGAATTCTGGAGGTGAAGACAGAATTCCAGGGATGCTCAGTGGTGTATCAAAATCTGCTCATGGCAATAGTGGAGCATCTTACAGCTGGTCCCTTTGTGGGGTCAGCCTAAGGCCAGGGATACGTTCTGTCCAAAATTCTTCATTCATCCTGCTAGGAAATAAGAGGGAACAAGCCATCTAAACAAAGTAAGGCATTTACTATCCCAAATAGAGTTCAGCACATGGACTGTTGCCTGTGCTGGAAGAGTTAAAGAGAAAAGCAGCAACTGAGAGGAGGAGGATGCCTGATGCTGATGACATATGACATATGTCATCTTGAAGAGCTGATGAGAGAATATTAATTGCCCTGACACATAAAATTGTTGAAAGCTTTCATATCTGAAATACTGGAATTGGGTGGGAATCTGACCAGAAGTTGCTGTATGCTGTGTTTGTTTGGATTTCTTCCAAGGAGCATCAGAATTTTGCAATCAAAGTAAGGAGCCTTCGAAACATCTCTCTCACGGTGATGGCAGCTATTCCCTCTGTGAGACACAACTACCACACAAAGCACTGCAATTTTGAATTATTCATTAATTATCTCATAAAAGCTGCAGAGAATACACACTGTGCCAGCTCATCAGCTGGTGTAAATCAATACAAATCCAGTGTCTCCCATGTGAAGCCTACTAAAAGCACTAGAATTCATTTAACTGACATTTCTGCAGCACAGAAATGTTTATTTTATAGAACCAGAATACAGGCTAAATGAAATGTTTGTGCAGGACGTAAAGCCAAAGATGAAGTGTGCGATGGCTTTTAGCTCCCCTTTTTCTCACCAGTGCTTAAGGACACGATAAAGAATGGCAGGAACGACATGGTGGGGCAAATCTTGCTTCCTTGATGCAGAGTGCTGGAGATCTCCACATATCTGTGACCGTACTGGGCTCTGACAGGTCTCCTGCTCCCCGAGAGCAGTGAGAGGCTGCAGGGCTTTGAGACTCCCAGCCTCTCCCTTCCCTTCTACTGTCCTGGGCATATGAGGTTCTTTGTCTTTCAGAGACAAGCTTCTTATATCTCAAAGCACAAGCCTTCAAAATATCCAGGGTTTTTCTCCACCTGTTAAAAAAATAAATAAATAAACAGGTGTCTTCACAAAAATTTCCATGCATTTTTTTCTCCTAAAATCCTCTTAGCTGAACACTTCTCCATGACCCAAATGTAATAAAATAGAATATATGAAAAGAAGACAAAATAACTTAAGCTCTGACTCACCAAGGCATTGCCACATGCCAGAATTAAAATGCATGAAATGACTGTGCATTGTACATTTTAAAACACAAACTGCACTTAAGACACAGACATTTAACAGAGAATTAGTGAGAAACTGTTGCAATGACAGTATTCATAGGTTGCTAGATACACACTGGAGTTTAATCCTCATGTAAATCTAAAACAGTTCTCCTCTCTTAAACTGAATTACTCTCATTTTACACCATGGTTCATGATTTTAACATAATCAATATGCAAAGTTAGCAGCCCCTCAGTGGATATAAATCAGTTTCCCATACATCAGTTGCTCTTTCCTGGAACCTTTTCAGCTGGACTGACCTTTCTACGAGAAGATAAGCTGTTATATATTTCAATATTCATATTGTACAGTCTACTATAAACAAATATTTTGAATGTAATACTTGTCAAAGATGTAAGAACACAAGTTAAATACTTTATAAAACAGCTGTTCTTTTAATGCTGTTCTTTAGACACTTCAGGCATTTAAACAGAACATCCAGTACTAGCCAAAGAAAAGAAAAGAAAAAATAGTTAATATTCACTTTCTGTTGCCACAGACTTGTACAACATAAATTTTCAGTCTTATGGGAAGATTTTTCAACAGTTGGGGGTTTTTTTAACTAATGGTTAATAGCAATGATTTTTGCAGATCTCTCAGTAGCAACAAATTTCCTAGAGTGTGAGTAGATAAATTAAATGACAAGAGATGAATTGATGAAGAATTTGTGGCTATGGATATGTGAATATGGATAACAAATGTAAAGGTTGACAGGTTTTGTCCTTCTTTTCCGTGCTGTTTTCTAGTAACATGCCTTCTTCTCCCTCAGATGTAAGAGCTGACAGTGTTTTATACATTTGTGTGTAAATTTTGCTGCTTCTTCACAGAAATATACAACCATCTTTTTTGAAGATTATGACTCACGCAACAGGAGGGTATATGTTGCCTTGCCAGAAAATGAGTGAAGGGTTTAGGGTGGACACTGAGTCCTGATTGTCAACAGAGGGAGGGAAGCATGGATCTGTGGAAATGATCAGCACCACACTGGCAAAAATACACCTTGAAATTAACCACTCTGTCTCATCTGGATTGGTCTTTCTGTTTGTTCTTTTTTTTGTTTTGTATTCTCATTCAGAATATCAGCCTAAAATCAAACATCAAAATGGGCATATCCAAATTAAGATGAACTACTGAATATTAGCTGAAAAGAAAATGTTATTTGGTTACATTTATTTCTTTGTCAAGTCATGGAGAATGACAAATTCACAGTTAGTCACAGAAAGATTCATGGACTTCGATTATTCTTTCTTTGTTATTTTTAACTCAAACCATATCTTCCAGAAATGTGCCCAGTGTTAATTTTCACACCATGAGAGCTGAAGTATCCATCTTTGCCCTTAGTCACTAGCTTGTGTGTCTATACACACATCTGTACTCCCTAAGGCTCGAAGTCATTGGAGCTAGAATGACTGAACCTTTTCAGAGCCTGTTCCCTCATCATGAATAATTTAAGGAGAGTTTGTTCATCTTTCATCAATCTGTAACTTGACACAAGTGACCAAGTGGGAAAAGAAGAGTTTGCCACTTCAAGCCGTGCCCTGCCACATGTTGCATGGACTATATATGGGCAAAGAAGCCATCTACCGAAAATCCCGACTGTAATAACTGAGATTAGTAAATCAACTATGCAAAGGAACATGAAGTTCAAGAGCCTTAGAGACACTGGTAAATATTTCCCCACCCACCCTATCTTGCTCATTACTGAAAATCCATGAGAACTGTCTGACTGGAATGCTTTGGTTTGAAGCCTGATTGAATCTTGGACAAGATGCTGCAGAAAAAGCATTTTCTTCCAGCAACCTACCAATCACGCTAACAGTTGTTGATTTCAGATTTATCACTCCTCTTAAGAAGTGAAAAACTCTATCGTTACAGCTTCCAACACTAAGAAAATCTGCCAGAGGTAAGAGCCATAGCAAAGATAATTAGGATTGAAGGAAATTGATTTTATTTTAATGAATTTTGATCATGCATATGTATGTTTATTTCCCTACAGTTCTTCCCACTTTACTGATGTCAATCTTTCCACCAGCAGTAAATAATAATCTTGTATTTTAAGTGTTCTTTTTTCTTACTAGATCAGTTATAGGAGTCACGATACCTAACAGATTCATAAATAAAATAGAATTTTATAACAGTCAGTTCTGATAGCTTGCCAGATAAGACTTCAAGAAAGGACACCAGTTGTCTACAAGTGCTGCATTTCATATGTTTTCAACTATCCCTCCTCTGTAAAATTTCACATATTAATGATGGCATTCTTGAATTTGTTTAGGATGGAAGGAAAAAAGTCAATGATCATTTTTAATTGTGGGTTCAAATATAATTTTTACAAGCTTTTTAAAATTGATAAAATAATAAAATTGATTATATCCTTCCAAAGTCCAAATTAAAGGAACTCAGCTATAAAGTTAAAAACATAGAACAAGATGATCAGATTTCATAAAACACAAATTGGTACAACCCATTAAAATGTTAGACTGTAAACTTTTCCCTCCGGCTTTAAAGAATCCTTCATTCCAGTTAAAACTGGTGGAAATTCCTATTACTTTCTGCGTGTGGAGATGGACAGTACAGTTTCCAAGTGTGATTTTGATTCTTCATGAGAAAAATACATCAGTTAGGCAATGAACTGAAACTAGGTGCTTCATACGTCATCAAAGTTCCATCAGAAGTTAACTACCTCTCAGGCATGACTCATTTAAAAGTATATGACAGTGTAAAGGTAACAATTTCAAAATCAGACTCTGAAATCCAGCCTTAATTTGGCCACTCAGGGAAGTGTCCTACTAATACAAGACATTAAGGGCTCTCCAGCTCCCTCTTATTTTCATAAACAGCAACTGCTAAGTTTTTTGCAAAGTAAACTCATGAAAATTCCACCTTCAGAAAACACAACTGTTAACTAGGACAAAAGAAATCATTCCAGCTTTCTGATTCTCTCAGGAAAATATCTGTTTTGACACCACCACCCTCCAGAATGGAGAAGTGGTAGAGACTCTATAAAGCCTTATTACTAGCTTGTTAGTATTGCTTTACTTGGAAGGCACTTACATACTATAGTGATGGTTACATCATCTTAACCAAGACGTAACATAGATCTTTGTGTGACCTGAAGTGACCAAATCCCAAGATAATAGGCTCTCAGAGCTGCAATTTGGGTTATTTTACTTTGTTTACAGATGGTAGCATTTCAGTAAGATTTTCCAAAGGGAAAAGAGCTATTTTAGCATGCAAAGTGTTTTGGGCTAGGCTCGTAATTACCTCATCCAACACAGACACAAAAGCATCTATGAAGAGAAGTTTCACAATGTTCCTTGCACATAAATGCTTTTTCTTTTTAGTTGCCATAACCTGGATTTTCTCAAGTCACCTGTAGCCCAAACCTCTCAGAAGTCCCCTTTCCTCTCTTGTAGATGAGTTCATTTTACATCACTGTCAGAGGGCATCAAGGTCAGTTTGGGGCAACAGTGTGACCCTGTAGACCGCCTCGGGCACAACAGGAAGCCTCTTTAACACATGAAAATCATGTTGACTCTCAAAACTACTCAGTAAAAAAAGAGAGATGGACGATATGAGCACTGCTTGCTACCAAGTGCTAGGCAAAGCAGTGTATTTCCCTCTGCTATGTTACTACCTACACACTGAAGTACTGTGAGACACAGCTCTAAGCCCAGGAGAGGAGTTGATTTCTCTCTCCAACAAGTGATAAAATAATCCTGGGATTCACTATGGGAGGAGATGGGGCCAATTCTACCCTTTAAGCACATAGAGGGGGCCCAACCCAGGCATTTCTTCCAATATATGAATTAATTTGTTTCTACTTCATGCACCTCCTTTTTGCAGGATTGACAGGGATGGGAAGAGTCCTTTGTTCATCCTCCCAGCCTCAGCTATCTAGAAAGGGACAACAATAATCAGACTTCAAGCTTTTACTAGTAACTCATCTGACTGCTGGACCTTTCCTTACGGAAATGGGCTTGGTGCTTAGAAGAAAATCACCCATGTTTTCTAATCACTTGCAGCAACTAAAAATTGAAGATCATTATAAACATCAGGCTTGGCAGCATACTAAAATCTCTTTCCCCTCTAATATAGCTCATGTTGGAGGCCTGATCCATTGGCTTCTATTTTCGGAGGTGAAAGAAGGTAGTCACTGGGGCACTATTAAAACCAGAATTTCTTCAAGACATTCGCATCATTTAAATAGGTCATAAACAAAGGCAGAAGCAGTATTTACTGTGCTATTAAGGTAAACAAAAATAGCAACCCACAGGTAATTATGAAACAGATTGAGTCTGGCAGGTGAGTTCCAGCAGTCTGGTTTTGATTTCCAAACAAGGGATTAGAGCCAAGCTATGGACCTGCCATAATAAATTAACTATATTCCCATAGTTACATGGCTTGTTTCTTTTCACTTCTACTTTCATTTCACATTAGCAGCATTTGGCGCTCTGATGTAGAAACAGGCCTTCTCATTTCTTAATCACCGCTGAGCCCAGAGTTGGTTTTATGGTGGAGCGATGGCCACTGCACAGCAACAAGCATGGGGCCATCCTGCTAGTCCATATCTGTGCAGCACTGACCCCAAGACCTGGCATCCATACACAACTCACGAGAAACAGAGAAGATTCACTTACATTTTTGAGAGGAAATGGCTTGTCAGGGGAATAATGAGTCCCATGAGCAGAAACTACAGGAGAAAAAAAAAGGGCAAAACCACCATAAGAATATTAGGATAGGACCAAAAAGCAATATCACTGAAGTGAACTGAACATGGAGGGTCAAAGAGGAAGGGTTGGAGCAAGTTTGTGGAATATATTTTTTAAAAGAACCTGCTTGATTTTATTTTCTTCTGCAGTCCTGAATACAAGCTGGCATTTCTCTTCAAGGGGTGTTCTCAGTAGTGACACAGGCACCAAAGAAGTCTGGCTTCACCGCCACCCATCTCTGAAGTAGGATACATGCGAGGGATGAGGATGCCGATGTCCCAGGAACCCTTCACCTTGGTGTAGCCACCCTACTGCCTGCCAAGGCTTTGTTCTGCGTGCATGGCTGGTGCCCTTGCCGCCACTGACCGGCTTCAAAAGCAGCGAGTGCAGGTGCATGTAGCTACATTCGGATCACAGCCCAGCTAATAACCAAAGAACCAGAGGTGCTTCCAAAAATAGGACTCTCAGACTTGGAGTACTGAGGTAGCTTAGAAAGTATTGCTCACTGGCCCTTTGGCAGTGTTTTTTGCCTATACATTAACTATGGGTACAGCAGGCAGGGAGACAATCTAACCTTAGGGTCCAAGGTGAAAATCATCAATCCTGGGCAAAACAGGAGCACTGAGAACAAATGCAAGCTACTCGGATAGCAAGTATCCCACAACAAGAGAGGGAGTGAAAGAGAGCAAGTATGATTTACCCTTTCGACAGACAACTGACGAATGATCACTGTGATGAAAAGCTTGTTGCAACTTAATGTACATCTACTTTGATTCCTTTTGCTTAGACCAAAATCCATTAACAAGGCCCAAGAGGTTAAAGACTGAGAAATGATAGAAGTGAATTACTACTGCCAATTTTCAGTAGTAGAACAATAAAAATTGCAAAATGGTGATTTTTTTTTTTAATTTAAGTTTTACTACAGTTTCAGATTTTAATGGATAAGCTAAGCTTTTGTGAAGACTTTGCCAAATATTTTGTTGCATTTCTAGTTTCAGTGCTGCTCTTTTTGGTATGCAAGTATCAGAATTCAAAATTGTGTTTAAAAGTACAAATGCATTTCTCATAACTCTAGTTTCAATCAGCAGCAACTGACTCTGCCCAGTGCAAAGTTCTTGGTTATTGACAAGGGACAGAACTTGGAAAAACAAAATGTTCTACCTATAGACCTCTCTAACCTACAGATCTTGCAGCAAGCTCAAATCACACATCTCCATAGGACTTTTTTTAACTGTCCACCAGGACCAGTTTCAAAGACTCCTTATTCACAAAACCTTCCAATCCCAGACCTTCATTAGTGACTACTGCATCAACCAAGTTCCTAGCTGACCTTGGTAGATCAGAGCAGTGTGCCAGGCTGCCCATCATGCTTGGCAACACTGTCTTGGCTTTCCACAACCTCCCACCTTTCTGTTTATATCTATCTACCATCTCTTGTGCAACACCTAGACTGTAAACTCTCTGAGACACGGAGCATTTCTTCTGCTGTGTGTTTCTACTGCATCCAGCACGTTGGGCTGCCAATCCACAATTACACCTCCTAGGTGACATGATACAAATACAGACTGTGGTCACGGTTGTATTTCCATAAAAAATACATGTCAAGCTCCTGCTGCGTATGAAAGATGAGAGATAGAACTTATTAAATCAATGCCCAAAAATACAGGCTCTTTGTTACCTAAAAGTAGAGTGATGATCTTATTTTATTAAAGTATTTGCCACTTCATTCCTTGTCAATAGGACAAGTTATAATCCAGCAAATAGTAAAAAAAAAAAAAACAACCAAACATGAACTAAATCACTCTACTTGGTGTAAACTGGTATGGGTTCCTTACCATCTTCGTTAGCTTTCTGCAGTGAGCTGAAACTAAACACATTTCATCTTTGTGCCTGAGGCTGTTTATGTTTGAGGAAGAATTTTCCTTGTAAAATCCAAAGTACTGTACTAATACTTTATCGTTATTTAACAGCTAAAAATGTGATAAATAAAATAAGCAATAGAGCAGAAAATTGTTCCCAATGAAAGGAAAGAGATATTCTTTCCAGAATGGAGCTCTGTGTTCACACCGTCTGTTAATCTCAGCAGTGATAGCGGAACAAGTATCGGAAACTCACAATGCTCCACCAGAGAAAGTTTTCTCCTACCTGGAATTAAGGGAGAAGAGTTTGTATTTTCCACTGCAGAGTAGACAGAGCACAAGAGCAAGCTTTTCCTTCCTGATGCTCACAGCAAAAGGGGAACACAAAAAATGACCATCTCACCACTGAAAAAAGGTAATGTTTTTTTGTTGCAATGCATCTTACTGGTGTCATCCAATGTCACTGGAAAGATGGCTTGGATCCTTAGAAAATAAACAAAAATAAACAGAGTTATAACAGCTAAAGCTAAGCAGCACATTGCTAAGGTGGTAAAACCTTAACTGGCTGTGTTTGACCTCCAGCTATTTGAGGTTAAGAAACTGTCCCGTGTGATCAATACCTTATCTCTGCTAATGGTGGGGTTTTATACATCTCTCTTTGAAGGACCTGACGCTGACTGGACTCAGTGTGGTGACCTGAAGAGACTATGAGATTGAGGCAGTGAGAGAGGCGTTATGTTCCCATTTAGAAGCCAGAGCTGGGGGAAATCCCATCACAAATCCGATGCAAACTGAGCACAGAAGTCACCTCTTCATGTTCACGCTGCTGAACACAAGCCCACTGTGGATGACCGGTTTGGAGATGTGAGCTCCCACGTGTGTAGTTTCTTGCACAGGCACAGACATGCACCTCTGCTGACACCTCTGAGGATGCAGAAGCAGAGGCTGTTGCACTGTGGAAAACTGCCTTACACACACTTTTCTAATACACAAAATATAAAGGTTTGGTCGTATGTTTTATTCATGTTGTGGTTCAACTTTTGAAGCCTGTTATACTGCCTATGGTCACACTGTGTGATGACTGACCCTGCCATTGGAAGATACCTAAGTCCATACACCTGTATATGAGCACCCTCTTTCCCTTCCTATGGAAATCTCTACTTGCAGTGCTAACAAGGAGCACAAACTGTTCCAGGATCACAAGGATCAGGATCAGAACAGCCCTGAGGACTGGGGGGTGCTGGTGGATGAAAAGCTCAGCATGAGCTGGCAATGTGCTCTCACAGCCCAGAAAGCCAACTGTATCCTGGGCTGCACCAAAAGAAGTACCACCATCAGATTGAGGGAGGTGATTCTGCCCCTCTACTCTGCTCTTGTGAGACCCCACCTCGAGGCCTGCACGCAGCTGTGGAGTCCCCAACATAAGAACGACATATATATATGTCTATAATTCTATGACATGGAGTCATTGGAGCGCGTCCAGAGGAGGGACACAAAGATGATCAGAGGGCTGGAGCTGAGAGAGTTGGCGTTGTCCAGCCTGGAGAAGAGAAAGCTCCAGGGAGACCTTATAGCAGCCTTTCAGTACTCAAAGGGGGCCTAGAGGAGAGATGGGGAGGGACTATTTATCAGGGAGTATAGTGACAGAATGAGGGGTGATGTTTTTAAAATGAAAGAGGAGAGATTTAGATTAGATATTATGAAGAAACTCTTTACTGTGAGGGTGGTGAGGCACTGGAATAGGTTGCCCACAGAAGTTGTGGCTGCCCCATCCCTGGAAGTGTTCAAGGCCAGGCTTGGTGGGGCTTCTAGCAACCTGGTTAGTGGGAGGATGTCCATGGCAGGGGGTTGGAACTAGATGATCTTTAAGGTCCCAACACGAACCATTCTATGATTCTATGACCTTTCTCAAGGCTGTAGCTGTCACTTCTTTGAGGCATTTATTCCATATTTGGAGAACATACAAACAAGAGGAAAACACTGTGAAAGTATAGTCTGTTAGGAAACAGGCTCTCCACGAGCATAGAGGCCTTAAATGAAGGATACATAAATAAGGAATCCAATGGGAGATTCGTTACAAAAAGCCCAGATAAATGCAGTGCTAGCATAATCGAGGGCAGAGTTTTATCTCCTTGGATAAGCAGCATCCACACTTTTCGTCTGATGACTAATGGCAAGCAGCTCTCTAACCTGCAGTCATAGAGGTTGCCAGTCAGGAGGTACAACTCTTTTGAGAGAAGAAATTTTGTTGCAATTGTGATATACTAAATTTACTCATAAAAAACACCCAGATTTATCTTTGTTGCTGAGGTTCAAAACAATTATCAAATATTTTAAATGACCTGTAAGCCTGCTATTGAAAGCAAGTTTAGTTCTCCCTGACAATTCTTTAAACTTCATCTGTAACAATTAGAAATATATCTCCTAACTTGTAGCCTTTCACTCACGTCTGCTGTAATTTCTCTGATAAATATTCCTCAAGAAAAATATTATCAGATTTGATCTTTTCTACCTAAAAAAGCCAAGACCGAATTCCTGATTCTTGCTTCAGTACCATTTTTCTGATGTGGGAACAAGTGTTGGAAACTTAACAGAAGTAGCTCCTCTCCTGAGCCAGTGTAACATATTTCATGGGTGCTGAACCCCACCTCAGTCAGGGATGGTTGGTACCACCTCAGCGCTGGTTGATGCAGGTGACGTTTAAGCCAGCATGTTCTTCCCCACAATGAACCTCACTAGACCAAGAGTGCATGCACAGCTCAGCAAAATAATTCAACCCAAAAATGTATTCCGGTATGAACCCACATAATTTGATGAGGAAGACTCGGTACCATGCTCAATATCCCAATTTTATTTCAATTTATATGAACTTTAGGCAACTTACTTGGCTTCAGAAAATATTTCTAATGTAGAGAAGTGATAATAAGAAAAAGGTTGGTCCTTGAGCTCATGATCAGTACTCAGAAATTGAGAAACTTATCGAGACTTCTCTGGTGTACTCTCTGTTGGAAGAACACACTATTAATATCGCATCCCTTGGTCATATTAATATCGCAACCCCTTGGTCATAGGGGTTAAACGCACCCCTAAAGGCATCAATTCTGCAAACATAACCATAGAAACTGACATGCATTTGATAATTACTAAACCACAAATTTCAGCATAATTTCAGTATTTACAGCTGACAACACATAAAAGCTCTATAAAAAGTGATATGCAGTCACACAACTGTAGCATCCTGACTCTTTGTAACAAAAAAAAACATTTATTGCAATAGAAATTTAAGATATATACCTGTGCAGGTGACTGAGGAACTGATCTTCCAGGTTTGGGGTCAGTCATTGGATAACTGTGGAACGGTGGCTGAATATTGGACAGTCCATCTGCTTTTCAGATATTGCAGACAGCCCTATTCTGTTTCATGTCTTGGTGGCAATAAAGACCGAAGTTATACTCTGGGAAATCAGGAATCAATGTATGTCGTTTTCCTCTCTAATGTGTTATTACAACAGTCAAAGGAAGTACCTCTCTTCTGTAGCAGCCACACTGCAGATACCTCTGCAGAGCAAGCAATTCATGGAGTAGGGTAGTTTTATTTGCAAGTTGTGATAAATAACTCCAGGGGAAGAAAAAAGTAATGGCTGACATAACAATTTTGGTCTGTAGAAAGACAGGCAAACACTGTCAAAAACTACGCTCTTCCCCACTCCTCAACAGAGGCTATTATCCATTGGATGGAGCTCTCTAAGTTTGCTAGTGTATCTGATCAGGCTACTCCATATTGTGAGCAGATCTGCACTGGTAGCAACCACATTGTCTTTCTGTGAATGTCTTTCTTTTGCTGTAGGAAGTAGGGTAGGCAAATGAGACCATTTCTGACAAATTGTCATGAGTGTCCACTGCTTACTGTTTAGTGCCTTATTCACCTCATCTCATCTATAAGAAAATGCTAGTAGGAGAAGGCAAGGGCTCAATAAAATAGATTATTTGATTATTTTCACTGAGCTGTTAACAAAGATGTGATTATGAGCTTCAAGCTTTCTAGAGCACAGCTAGTGAGGGAGAGAAGATTAAACCTGGAGTCAGGATTTCAAGAATAAAACAGAAGGACTGTTCGTTGCATTATTTTTTTTCTTGGGTAGGGTTAGATGAGGGCTTCTTTCTGCTAAACATGCAGATCCTTTCATCAGCAGAGCTTCACCAAGTTCAGTATATGGCCACTCTTTTCCTTGCTTCATCTGCAATTTCCTTTAGGGAATCTTTGTTAAACTTTAAATATATAGAAAATAAACAGCTTTCAGGCTTCAATAGATCTACTCTGTATGTCATTTTTTGTGGAAATGGCAGACTCAATTCACCTGTAATTTGGCCAAAACAAAACAAAAAAAAAAAAAAAAAAGAAAAAGAAAAAAGTAATGCTTGAAGTTAAAGTTCTGACTGCAGCCTGGGAAGTTTACTTTGCAGGGCAGCATGACTGTGCAGTTATTTTGCATTTCCCAAAGATGCATGCTCCCTACAGCAAGTGCTGCTGAATTTGCATTCTCGCAGTGAGTCTTCAGGGATTTCAGTTGAAGTTACAGAGATGTTCGTCTTGAAATGAGGCAGAAAAGATTGAAACAGCACTCATCACATCTAACATCTGAAAAAAAAACCCAACTAAACCATACTTTGACTGCCATTCTTCTCAGTGCCCCAGACTGGGGCTGGAGAAGAGAAGGAGGAGGTGGGCAGCCTGGACACAAGAAGAGGAGCTGCACAAGGCAGAGCTGACTGGGTATCAGGGTGCTGCCCCACGAGCATTTTCCTCTTCTACCTTCATGTCCCATTTTATCCATTACTGATTTGCAGCTTGAGAGGTGGAGGTGGACAGGGGTATAGAGCATTTGCAGTACCAGCTGGCAAAACAAGCCAGTCGGGACTACAGCAAAGCACAAGGTTAAAGGAATGGCAGTGTTTAACGGTTTCTTGTATCACGGTACTCTAAGACACAATGCAAAGCATCACACCATACTATTGCCTACACATTGAGCAGAACAAAAATCCTCGCTCCCCTTCAGCCCACACAAGTCACAAGGACTCATGTTATCACAAGGTGCCACCAAAACCAAGCAGGAGCTGATGCCTGGACTGGAAAAGTGGGTCTTTCTGGCTTCAGTATCATTAGCAGAGCAGAGATGGCTTTGAGGAGGCTGCTGCAAAGTAACGGCTAAGAACACCAAGCCATGGGGACTGAAAAAGAGAGAGGGGAAGTCACTGAGTTAAATTTGTGGCATGAAGCATAAATCAGTTAATGCTGAGACCTCTGCATCTGTATTTTATGGAGTTCAGGGGGTTCCTTGGAATTCGGTTGAGTCTGGCTTCATGGACTAAACTTCCCTACTGAACATGTGGTCTGTAGTTGTGTGAAGGACCCATGGCTGGTTCGGATCCCTACATTCATCTTAGGAGAATTCCTTGGTACAAACCTGGGGCAGAATTTCCAGTTGAGTCTACCCCAAAAGCAATCTACTTTGTGCACACAAATCCTGCTCTGTGGATGAAAATAGCATGCTGCAAATGGAACAGTCTGGAGAGTCACTCATAAAGCACAGTGTTGCTTCAAGCCAAAATGCTAAAGCAGACACAACTATAAAAAATTGAAAACTTACTACCCTTCACGGTGCCTCAGTTGACCTCACCTGTTCCTATAGTAATATTGCTGAAGACCAAAAATAAGCAAAGGGTTATAAGATTCTGCAGCTTGTGACCATAGTAAATATGAAAAGCTACCTTTCAGATCACTGGAAATGCTCTTTGAATAGCTAAGACATGATGATTAATTAACTCATTTTTCAAGTGCCTCATTTCATCTCAAAAATAGCTAAATCAGACTGTATTTTAATCTATCACCTTCTCACCGTCACCCCTGGCACAACCCTCCTCTCTTGACCTTATCTTTTCAACTTCCTGCTAGGATGTGTGTTTCATGAAACAAAAAACTGCTTAATTTTCATACTCAGATCCATCTCTTCCCCTATCGCAGTCATCAGCTAATTTCCTTAAAACATCATCACATAATCAAAGGGAACCCTGGGGACCAGTGTCCTAACCCTGTCCTGTCTGACAGATGGAAGATTCCTTTCTTACACTTCCAAAGCTCAAGGCTGACATGAGTCCTTCAGGGAACAATACTTATTTTTTCCAAGCCAGTACCAGCCCCAGGTCAACTATGGCACTAACTATAAAAAACCCAAAGACTTTTCCTGTTGCTCTGTCAATGCTCTTTAATGTTAACCTGAAAGGAGTACCCATTCCTCATACAATTCAGCTAATCACCAACAAAAGTGCATACATGCATATTATTTTGTGAGCTGAACATTTGACCTGCTTCATTGTTGCCCGGTTTACTCCGGACAGAAATATCCAAGTTATTTGTGTTTGGCCAGTTCCCCCTCCTATTTCCTTCTGTGCTCTAACTAGATGCTAAAGAACAAACTGGTAACCTTCTCTGGTGCAGCTACTTACCTCTAAAACTCAATAATTAATCCCAAGTGGATGACAAACGCTATGCAATTTATTCTCTGCTTGGCTGCAGCTTGAAGGAGCATGGACTCTGAATTAGTGAGCTCTTTGGGTTCAATCTGGAAAGCATATGTTTCCCTTCCATCATTCAATCCATCAAAATGCAAAAATAGGCCTGGGAAAGGCACATGGCACATTTTGATATTATTCATTAACATTAATGTCCTTGTTATAAAGATATGTTTTATTTGCAGGTAAGAACAGCCTTATGGGCATCTGGGAACACTTTGAATGATTGCCAAAAAAAAGAAATTTGGGTCATAACTAATGATCAACATCCCCTTTTAATCAAATGAAGCCATCATAATGTGTCAGTCCTCTGGGGGAACAAGGACCTTTCACCTTGCTGGGCCTGCTGAGGCCAGCAGTAGCTGTGAGCAACCCTGGCAACTGGCCTTTTACTTTAGAGAGGGGAAAAAATGGAATCTATCCATCAATACGCTCACTTGTGACACCAAATGCATGAAAGAAACTAAGTCTGATCACTGATGTTGCTTTCAAGTTAACCCACGCATTAGGGAGCACCCATTAAGGGCTTTCCTGATACCACTGTAGTTCTCCCCTGGCACCGCTGCTGGGTGGCCATTGCTTTGACACTGAGGAGCCTTCTCTTGGGACAGGTCTTCAGTAAAACTATGGAGTTCTGGCTGCAGCTCCAGAGATTCGTGTAAACGAGACTCAAAGCCATACCTTAGGCTCTGCAAGAGCGAACTTTCCCCTACAGTGATGGTTCTCCTACAAAGGGAAAGGTTTGTCAGGTGAATGGGTCAAAATGTTCAAGCCTTTTTTTTTTCTAATCAGGAAACAATATTTTTCTAAATTGCTTTTGAATGGATTTGTAAACAAACAAAAAGGAATACACACCAAAATGATACCAATATAAGACAGAGAAGTTGCTGGGGTTTCAGACAAAAAAAAACAGATGTCAGAGCTATAAGCATTTATTTCAGAACTGAGAGCTTCAAGTGACTCCTCAACACTGCTGCTCTCTGCCAGCCAAACCACTCAATGAACCTCTCACATCCCCAAGAGCTCCTGCTGCTGTCAGACTCCCAGAACACACTGTAGATGCCATACGGAGGTAGGTAAGCCCAGGGCAGACAGCCCATCCTGCAGGAAAACAGAGATGTGAAGCACCTGAACGATGTTTTCAAGGAGGCAATAGCCTGGTTTTGTGCTCAAAATACTGAAGTTTTACCTTGGAAAAAAATCCATATATTTTGATCAATGAACGCTTTCTGCTCAAGCTGTTCTGACAATGCAGCTCTCTGCTGCAAGGGCTTTTTTAATTTAAAAAAAAAAAAATGAACCAAATGCCACAGTTATAAATGATCACACACGGAACATGTATCTCCTGGAGGTGGGAAGGATGAAAACCTCAGACCACAGAAGTCACAGCCGCTTGCTGCCGTCGCCTTGAATACATTTTAGACATCCTTGAAAATTGATGTAAAAAAAACAAAAAGACATTTCTGTTGTCTCAGTGCACTTCACACTGAAGGAAGGAAGCAACGACTGCCCTACAGGATCCTCAAAGGCTGGTGGAACAAACAGCTCCATTTTGGCTTTTTCTGAGGCATCAGAGAAAGAGGTTAATTAAACACTGTGCTCTGTACTTCGCTGTGAGATTTTAGGTAACTATTCTGGCTTTTTTCACTGCCACTCAGAGCCCCTTCAGTGAACTATAATATTTAATCTTCAGCGTTACTCCAACTGAAATGACTCCCCAGATTTGTGTGAGAGCCTAATGCATATCTCAGATTGCTCCCTGGATAGTCCTTCATCTATCAAAGCAAGCAGCCTTCTGGTGAGAGCTTTCCTATTAACTCACCCTGAGAGGCGGGTATGGGCTTTTAAAACCCATATTTCTAGGTAGCTCAGTGCCCCTATTCCTGCACCATCAGAGCGTTTCCAGTGCTGTGATATGCTCATGGCCACCACAGTTCTTTGCAGTGGAGCTGGGCTTTTAGACGTAAAAGATCTAAGCACACATATATTAAACGTGTAGCTCAATGAATGATTTAAGCCAAAAGGAGCAGCCCAGCCTTCCTGTGCTGAGGTCGCTCACCTCCAGTCCCAGATGTCCCCATCTCCCTAACGCTGTGTGGCAAACAGGACTGGCAATGCCTGCGCTGGCAAAAGGAGGGATGTCACCTGGGGGTGGGAGTCCATCGCTCAGTAGCCATGAACCCCCCTCAACCCCTGGGTGGAATGGAGCCTCAGGGGCTGTCCCAGCACCGCTGGAAGTGCCTGGTAGGAGCTGGCAGGGCATTGGCACCGTCTCAGATAGACAGAGTGAATTTTGCTGGTCACGAGGCTTTCTAGTATCAGGTGTCGAACTCACCAATCGTGTCTTTATTTTAGTTACTGGAAAACAAACACGCTACCAGCGTTATAAGTGATGGCAAGCCTGCCTCAGACAGCAGTGAGCCAATGCAGAGACCCCAGCGCAGAGACACCCTCTGCTTCCAGCTGGCTCGTGCGTGGGTTCTGAATAAGCAAAGGGGTGGGCAGCTCTTTTCAAGATCCCTTCCCAAGCCATTGCATTTCCCAACCGAGCACGACGTTAACCATCCTGTCAGCACTGTGTAAGCTCGCAGCATTTTTACCTTAGGGCTCCTAGCACGGCGAGACCAGCGCAGCTCAGAGCCGGAGTTCAATATTTGGAGGAAGGGATGAAGTGGCAAGTGCTGAATTTGATAGCCTTGGACTTGGCACCGCTTCTCGATAGTGGTGCTTTCTAACAGTCCCCTAAAAACCACTGATGTGGAGAGAAAGCACGCAGGCCTGCCCTAACGCCCAAGGCACGAAAGCCAGTTGGCAGGCTCGTCCTCAGGACTATTAGTGCTCTTGAACACAAGAAGCCTCCTGTCCCAGGATATTGCATTTACTTACGTCTCCTTTCCAAACTGGAAATGTTTTTGAGCTCCATTCCGCGCCTGGTTTTTGTTTCAGTTAGAGACTCAGGAAATCAAAAGAAGAAACATTTCAGTGTTCACGGCACATAGCAGAGAGGGGGGCCTGACTGAGGAAGGACAAGCAGCGGTAGCAGAGCTCACATGTTTGTTAAAATCTCCCAATTACACTTCCACGTGCAAGTTCACAGCAGGGCAACAGTTTGCCCGTGGAGCATTTTCAGTGCAAAAAGTCCCACCGGAAAAAAAAAAAAGAACAGTTGCATTAAATAGCTTCTTTGCAGAGAGAGAAAAGATTTTTCTCTGGCTGAGTGAGAAAATCAATAAACGTTAAAGCATTACGGATAATTGTAGAATGATGTTTGCTTTATTTAAAACCACTCCTATTTTTCTGGAAATTAGTTCTGCAAATGTTGCATGTGAAGGAATAAGCTTCCCCAGGAGCATCACTGAAGATGATGGACGGGACTAGGAAAGAATGCACAATCATGTTTTCTTCCTCCCAGAGAGAGGGCATTAATCACATGTTTCTCCATAATCCTCCTTCCAAGGCCCCAGAAGGAAAGGGAAGAACCTGTCATAGCTCTAAAATTGGACTGTTCTGGTCTTCAGCATGGTTGTTTCCACTGTGCCTGTGACAGACCTGAACGCATCCTTCAACCATTTCCGAGCACCGCAGGGGAAACTGAGGTTGCGTTTTTGAGCTGGGCTTATGCACAGGCCTTTTCCGTGTGCCCTTCCCCATCCCGCACTGGTCCTTTCCCCTTTGGTCACTGCCAGGCTCATATCTCAGAAAGAAAACAAACAGGTTTTGGAACCGTCTTGCAACCTCCCATTTCAGACTGCTGGGAGTGCTGCTTCTCTGCTGCAGCGTGAAGGCAACGAGGTCGATGCAGGCGTGTGGGCAAGGACAAGCCCAGGCAGAGAAGCATCTACGGGACACAGCGCAACAGTGTGTGCCCTGTCACACCTTCCCAAAAGGGGTTGGTTTCTGAGTTTGATGACACTGCAAACCAAGTTATCATCTCCACAGTCTCCATAGCTGTGAGCACGGACAAAAGCTCTGTTCCAGTCCCAGGCTGAAGCAGTAGCAAAACCACAGCAGTTTTCAAGAGTGGAAGGAGGCACCTGAAAGCGCATAAGGAAGGTTTTGATCTGTAATATATTTGAATATTTTGAAGGTCTCTATTAATGACTGTAGTCTCCCTGCTGCGGCAATTGAGTGGAGGAAATAATAATGGAGATTGAAAGGCATTCACCATTCGACCTCTCACAACCCTGACATTCTTCAGTAGAATATGATTGGTATTGGGCACATCTGCTCTCAATAACAAACATAAAAAATGTTGTACAGCTTTAAGACATGAAAAACATAGAGTTGGGCTAAAAGAAGGGCATAAATATGTATATCTGTAGACTCAATATAATTTTAATAGTTCAGTAATAACTCTGTGATCGTGGCTACACCATGTTTTGGAGTGCTTTGTCTCCTGGAAATGCTTGGGAAATGTGGCGAGGTGGAAAGTCAGTCTCCACTTGCAGTTAAGTACAGCCAGCCTCAGATGACATGCAGGTGCGATAGCAGAGGTCATGCACAGCTGATGTCCTGGCCATCACCAAACATAGTGCAGACCAGAAGCCAAGCCCTTGCCCCTTCAACCACCATCCACAGGGCTTGGGGGGGTTGGCATGGTGCAGAGACACCTGAGCTGTAACCCAACACTGCTGGACCGCGTCAATTTGCTGTGAGAAGCAAGTGTTGATACCAGAGAGCTTGAAAATATATCCAGCTTAGCATAGGTCCTTCTGCACCTCACAATTCAGTGACCCCCGTGGCTCTGTTTGCTGACAGAGCAAGCCAGTCATGCTGGCGACAAGACTGCAACGGGCTGAAAGATGAAGCATGTCCAGTTTCTCCAGACACAGCTGGTCGACCCGAGACTGTGCTACGAATCAAACGGTGCTGCTGATTCATCCCATTCCCACTAGCACATGTGAGTCATCTGTCCACCCTGGACCGTTCACTGAAGAAAAGTTTATTTTTAACAAGTACTAGTTAAAAATAAATGTACACATCATACAAATGAGTAAAGCACTCACCCCAAATCGGTATGAATGTGCCCTGAGAAAAATTAGCTAGCTTGAATGCAATAGGAAACCTGAGAACCAGTCCTTCTCTTACACTGGCATAAATCAAGAATAACCCCACTGAGATCAGTTACTGTTTCTATAAGGAAGCATTTTTAAGGCTCTGATTGAGACCATGCTCCATTAACCTAGTAGGAGTATCCCTTCAGAGGTTTTATTACTATTCAGTGTTCACAAAAACGGCACTCTGACAGCAAGGGCTTAAATGCAAGTTTTGTACCACCTTTAGTGCTACGAAAGTTAGGAATCTAATCTAAGCTTCTTGTTCAACCTCCCTCTAAAACAAAATGAGAGAAACAATCATCCAGCCCATTTTACTATAGGTCTCAACGATTGGGAAAAATGCCCCTTGCAGGTGCAGATATCTCTGCTTTGACTACAGACACAATCTGAATAACTGACTTTGACTAGACACTTGAAGTTTGGCAAGTTGACCAACACCTTAAGTGTCCACAGCAGAACCAAGAACTGAACTCTGCTCCTCTCAGCTCCAATGAGAGGCTCCACATGGCTGAAGTGGCTGAAGATTTAAAGACTTTGTCTAAAAAAAGGTTCTGATAGAGCATATGGGTAAAAGCCTGTAGCCTGGGATATGCATGAGAACAAACCACTAGTCTTGCCTGGCCGTCAGCTCTGGAAATAGCACATCAAGGGCCGCTAGCATGAGCTGCATTATGGCTTACAACCATTGGGAAAGCTGCATGATATCAGCCACTGGATTTATCCTGCTTCAACAGAAAACATGTTTGCACCACATGGAACCTGACAATTGCCCTCCCTGGGTTTTGTCATGGACACTGTGGTCCTTTTATATCTGAACACACTCACGAGCAGAGCGGTGCAGACACATGTGGTCTCCTACCTCAAGAGCCGACATCCCGAGAAGATGTTCAGGGTAAGAACCATGGAAGGGTGGGAGACAACTGAACATGTCTGTTTAAAAATAAAATAAATAATTGGCACATACATACATTTGGATCACAGAAACAAGGCAGAAGCACCAATAATTTCCCTTGCATATTTGTAACAAGCAGATGGCATGTGGTAGTTTTGTGGTGGGACTTTGAAGTGACCTGCTCTTTCAAAACGTGAGACTGAAACAAACTTTTAAGAGCAGAGCACTTCCTTCCTGTTGTCTTTTGCGTGAGGCAAACAGGCTGCAGAGACAGTTGTGCTCCCCTTCCTTCCCAAGCATTAAAAAAGGCCCAGCTGTGTTGTTCTTTGCATTAAAGCGTTAACGCAGGAAGCCTCTCAGGGCAGGCACGATCTGCTGTTCTCCCCATGAGCTCTGCCTCCTCCCCAGCCACGGGGTCCCGCAGCACTGCCACACTCATCCTCATACAATAAACATAGAATCATAGACTCATAGAATGGTTTGGGTTGGAAAGGACCTTAAAGATCATCTAGTTCCAACCCCTCTGCCATGGGCAGGGACATCTCCCACTAGACCACCTTGCTCAAAGTCCCATCCAGTCTGGCCTTGAACAATTCCGGGGGTGAGGCATAATGAAGCAACAACAAACATCGCTCACCATGGGTCAGAGTGGCACTCACCTCTCCCACTGTGAAAGTGAACCCTTTGGCTGCTTCTTCCCCTCCGTAGGCTGCTCTGCACAATGCGCATGGAGGTAGAGGTCCTGGGGACCTGCAGGCATTCCTCTTACCAGTAGAGCAGTGTCCAAGAGAGAAAACTCAGCCCAATGGGAGCTATATCAGAGGAAAGGAGAAGGCTTGTGGTATGGGCAAAGAAACCCTTGGGTGCCCTTGGTAATGGACCACCATTCTCTGGACAGGGAAAGGGGCCACAGCTTTGGTGCATCCTTCACGTGCAGGTGGTCACTGAACATTTGCTTCCCTTGAGAGAGTTTCTCCATGTTGGACAATGCCCTCCCACAGTTCTTGCTCCAGATTCCCCATGTGCAGATGTCCACAATGGTCATTCAGGCCTTCTCTTGCTTCAATACTATAAGTGATTTTCACCCACAAAGAATATGTCTAAGAAAACATTTTATGAATAGGAAAGAAACCAATCTCCATCCTACAAGGCATATGTCCTTGATTTGCAGTAGACCAAAGCATTAATTTGCTGTTGGTAATTATCTAATGCAACATTTTGTCCTTAACTGCCTACGAAGAGTAATAGCCAGCAACTACAACTTAAAAGAGGGCAACTTTGGAAGCAGAAAAAAACGTTCTTTAGGAAGCATTTCCTGTGTCCTTCTGAGTGCCTTATCTGACCAGCATCTTTCACTTTTATTTACATTTTATCTTCTTTAAGAACACTTGTGGTATGGACTGAGTCATCAATAAGGGCACAACATGAAAGGAAGGATGAAAAATAAGCTGTCTTAAGAGCACTACTCTGCAGGAAACTTATTAGCATTTATTGTGTGGTATCAGGTTACCAGAGTTGAATGGAAAGAACAGAGTTTATTTAAGTGGCACAAAACACAACTCTCTGGAAGTCACATTCAGTATTTTGAAAGTACATAATGGAAAAGGACATAAAAGAAACCTCTTAGATTTTGCAGAACCCAATAACAGGTACAAGTTTGGGGGGGGCAGGGGGGCGTAATGCTCATGAGAGCCTTAAGAAACAGCTCTTGGATAAGGGAAATGCCAAGGAATTAGGGAAGAAGGTGTAATTTACAGTGGGAGAAATCCCAGGGTTATCACGTTCATAACCTGCTTGCATGAAGCCTACGTCTTTTCATTGCCCCCCAACTCCTCCCCCCTGCCAAATAAGTAAAAGGGACACACTTAAGAAACAGCTCAGTAGATTTCCAAAACTGACTCCTGCATCTGGAAGACTTCTGAGCTGTTTCAATGGCCAAGTCACAGACCTCACTCCCACATTAATAGAATCTGGTTGCTACTGATGTAGACTGGTAGACTGTAGCGAAACCTTCGAAGCTTCTCTTTAAGAGTCAAGCAGGATATATATTTACAGATGACATGCATGTGCTGCAATAAGTAAGGCACACAATTAGAAATGAGATTAGATTTGCAGTTTTGAACTCTCCTTGGCTTGGGTAATGATAAAGCGTGCATGGCTGACATTTTACTATGAGAAAGCAAAAATATACGCAGAGAGAGGACTTTACATTGCTGTAGGAGAAGATCTTATTCCTCCCTGACTTTGTTCTCTCGGAGCAGAAGGTCATGATCTGAACTTCCATTATGGCCATTCAAAAATGCATCAAAGGTTCGATGGATAAAAGAATGTTATTTTCCAAAACCGCTGGGACACTTCCTGTCAGTTCACATAATTGAGTATTACAGTATTTAAATTACAAATTGAAGATTATTTTTACAGGTGTCATTTTAAATATAATATGAAATTTCTTGACATTACCTCAGCCACGCTACACAACCCAGCTGCACTCGGACTTGCATATGTGATGCACATGGCTGAAATTTTGTCATATTACATCATGGGCTACAAAAACACACAGTATAAATAGACGATGTAATATTTGAGGAGAGCAAAAACATATAGTGCTGGCCTCACTTTATGGAACCCCAGATCTAATACGGACGTGGAAATGTAAACTGTTATTAGGAGTTCAGATCAAAAATCTTTAGAAAGGGTCATGCAGAAGCGGCGGCGGAGGGCAGATAGATGGTGCTCGATTGCCCTCCAGTGGGCTCCCACCAACTCTGCTTCCACATCTCCAACCTGTCTCAGGGAGGAAAAACCAAACCGCAGGGCTTCGTGAAGCTGAGCAAACGAGACAGCTACAGCCCATGAGGAAGATACAAGCTATTCTCACTGGTAGCCCTACAGAACAACAAAAATGTTAAATTCATTAAGAAAATGTCTTTCAGAATCCTCTTGGCTTTCAATCCACAAATTGGTATTAGTTGCTGCAAAGAATTAGCCTTCAACTGTTCTAATTTAATGTGGCTTTCTAAAATGCTATTATCTCCATTCTGTAATTTGTTATTTCATTTGTATGGTTTCCAGCAAATGCCATGTCTGGAAAGGAAAATTCAACCTTTTCTTGTACTCTGTTGTGACTTGCAATTTGCATTCATTCTGCATGAAAAACTCTGTTCCCATCGAACAGTTCTAAGCGAAACAAGAAAAATAAAGAAAACAAACTGTCAGCAACTTCCTAATGTATTTAACACAAAAAACGTCAACAATACTCACTAGATAAATTAAAACGCCCCTGCCCTTTTGCTACCCTCTTCCTAAAGAAACCGACATGAAGCTTTAAGTCAATTCCAACCTTTTTAAGCAGTTCCAGATCCAGCACACAATGACCATAAGCCGGGTTGGGTGGCTGGGCAGTAACTCACAGACGTTGCCAAAATCGGAAGCAAAGAGATGACATTTCATCCGTATGCCTGTCCACACAGTGAGAATACAAGACTGATCATTGTAAGATTAACTGAGCAATTTTTGTTTTCTGTACGGCTGGGCTGCTTCACAGAAAAAAAAAAAAGGACCATAACTTCAGGGATTCAAGGAGTAGATTTGTAGTGGAAAAGGCACTAACATATGGTAAATGAAGTTCGAGGTGTTAGACTTTCAATGCATATGTAACCATTAAAATGAAGGACCATAGCAAAATAACCACCTGTCTCTTAATACAGTGCATTACACATTTTAGTGATTTCACTGCAAGTGTTTTCATTCCACTCACTTCATGTGTCTTTTTTTTCATTCTTTCTTCCTACATAGAAACATAAAAAGAGTTTTTTAAAAACATTTCAAATTCCTCTTCATTTTTTGTTGCTCTTTTTGAAAAACAAAGAACCTAAATAAAATTGAAAAAAAAAAGATCTCTTAATGTTCCCATTCTATATGGAAAGACATTTTCAAGGAAGATTGCACGTTTCGGTGTTAGGCAATTTGGGTTACCTCCATGAACAGAGTTTACTCTTTAATTGGAGACAGAAATAAAAACTATGTGAAAATAAGAGAGTGGAATTGTTTCTTGTTGTGAAAGGAAGGTAACTCGAGGCTACACTGGATCTAACCTGAAAAACGAGCATAGTGAGATGGGTCTGATACTAGGAAAACCCAGCTGGCCAGATGTGGGGGTCACAACCAAGGCCACAGTCTAAAACAGATTAAAACAGGAGGGGGAGCTCTCACCCAGCCCGTCAAGGCGGGAAGGTGCTCCCAGGTACTCCATTACAGACTTTAAAAAATAAGCCATGAACCCCTTGAACAAGTCAGCTGTTTGTACCGCAAAAGTGAAGCACTGATTTTCTAGGCTTGAAGATTCATTATGGACAGGTAACTACTANCAGCTCTCCAGCCTGTCCAGGTCTCTCTGGATGGCGGCACAGCCTTCCGGGGTGTCAGCCACCCCTCCCAGCTTTACAGACTTTAAAAAATAAGCCATGAACCCCTTGAACAAGTCAGCTGTTTGTACCGCAAAAGTGAAGCACTGATTTTCTAGGCTTGAAGATTCATTATGGACAGGTAACTACTAATGTGAGCATTTAGACATCGTGGATTTCACCTCAAACCAAAAAAATTTGTTTGCTTTGTTTCAGGGATTCTTAACGTTGAATCACTGGAGCTGAGTTTGAGCTCAGTGATGTTTGGTTTGTTCACATCTGAAATTCAAAGCAAAAAATATCAAGGAATGGGAGCTCATATGGATGAAACCCAAAGCAAATGTTTGCAGGAACCTCTGAGAAATGGAAGTGCTGTGTTCACATAGTTCTAATTATAACACTGCATTTGTAGGATTCGTATGAGCTAGGACCCATGGAAGAGAAACATAAAAGAAAGCTGACTTAAAGGGAAGGCAAA
Organism: Rhinoptilus africanus; assembly: GCA_013400135.1. NCBI lineage: Eukaryota > Metazoa > Chordata > Aves > Charadriiformes > Glareolidae > Rhinoptilus > Rhinoptilus africanus. The sequence goes on from VXBO01007947.1 coordinate 59,911, forward strand.
ATACCCTATGGAATTTGGATTGGAATCTTCTAATGTGAAGGAAATCTACTGCAGAAAAGTGGGAACTACTTAAAAAACAGCTGGAGAGACCACAAGTGAAATTCATCCTGGTTATAATCTAAACACAGAAAAGGGCAACAAAGGCCAGCTCAGTTAAGCAAGAATATAAAGTCTTCTACATCGTGTGCAAAAAGCCTAATAAAGGGTCTTTAAAATATAAATAGCCCTGGGAACTACATAAAAAGTAGACAGAAGCTAGTTAAAATGAATAATTAAGAGACAAAGGTAAACTGTAAAGAATACTTCGGGTAATCATAAAAGCTTCTTGCATATTCCCATGGCAAAGAGAAGGGAAGGCAGAAAACCGCACAATTTAAAATTAGAATGAAAGAGATGGTGCATTAGACCTGCTCTTCATGTTGAAATTGTATTGCTCCTAATTTAAAGCAGAGTACAGCTTTCAATATTTTCCATCATCAATCCATTTGTTTCCTGCTCACAGTATCAGGGATTCCTCTCATCTCACTGAATTCATGTAGAAAAGGAACAGGCTGTCCAGTTACTCATTCAGACTCTGCCAACAGTCAATGAAGGTAGGCAGATAAGGCGAGACACCTCTCTTGAAGTACCTGTCCCCCACCAAGAGCTATGATGACAAAGCCCAGGAGCCTAAAGTTAGATGTGAGGACATGACTCTGTGTCTTCACAGACATAATTTTAATCTAGTTACCAATTTTCAAGGAAATAACCTAACGACTTGAAATCAATGAACCCTGCTGATTTACAGAAGCCAGGGGTATGAGCCTCATAGCAGCAAATTGCAATTGCAAAAGTAATATAAAATTTGTCCCCAGATGAAACAAAAAAAAAATAAAATAGTTTCTGCCCATAAATGGCATCCTTCCATGGCAAACACGAATTTCATCTGTGAGTCATTTCTCATGGAGTGGTAGAGTTACAAGGGGTAAATGGCTCATTATAGAGTGCAGACATGCTCGAAGGAGAGCTGGAAAGAGGCTGCCAGCTAGTGTCTGTGCAGTTGCAGTGGTTAGTTCTGGAGCTCTCCCTTATTATTATTTTCAACTGTTCAGTGTTATGCCTTTCCATAATACCAATTGCAAGCATTTCAAAGAGTAATAACGTCTTTGCACGGCAAAGATCAACCTCCAGTTCTTTCTCCTTGTATTCCAGAAGCACATATATGGGTTACATGACATGTAATCTACATGATTTGCAGGAAGGACCTTGCAATGATCGGCTCAGAGACCACCATCAGGGAGTAAAGCATTTGACATCACAGACTAGGGCTTAGTCCAATCTCTGATGAAAGTAATTTTTTTATCGAATTCCTCTATTTCATTTTAGCGTCATAACTAAATGCCTTTTGAAAGCAAAATTGTAAAGGGGGTTGACTTCTGCTGCGAAAGAGAGACCATTCTGGGGGAAAGGACTTCACTTTTACAATGAGCAAAAAGCTTTTATTTTGAAGTAGCAACACGGGAGATTTTTGACTTGTGAAATCCTGGCTTTCAGTGAAATCAAAGGGGTATTTTGCATTTAAGTGGGGATGTGGCAGAGTTTTCTGCCCAGCGTGAGACATGACCCTTTCCTATTCTCTGTAGAAAATGTACTATGGAGGATGCTCAAAATGTTCTCCAACAGCGGGCATTTTTTGTGAGGTCTTATTTGTAAGAACTCACAAATCTCAAACTGTAGCAATTCCTTTCACCCGTTGTAGTGAATGCTGCATCTAACCTGGTAACCCAGAAGCAAAAATCTCCAAATAGAAATCAATAATTTCTTATATACTTTCTTCACAGGCAACCATGGTCTAGCTGAGGAGCTCCCTGAAAGCTCAGCAGTGTTTCTGGATGGTGCTTTTTGAAATACAGTTATTATGAGACAACAACATGACTGAAATATATTAACACAAAATACTGTTATTTTACATGTTAAGTGTCCACATCAAATAATAATAAATGTTGCTTATTAAGTACTTGTTATCAAAATCTCCAAGGCTCTTAAAAACACATCTGAACCAAAAGATAACAAAACTGGTTTCACAAAAGTCCTCTCTCATGAACTACCAAACCAAAATTATTTACTTCCACTGAAACAAGAATTCTGAGAGTTCCTACTGTGTTAGGTCTATCCACAAATCCTCAAAGTCTATGGGAAACCTTCCACGGAAGCTCAAGTTCCTATCACAGAACACAGGCAAGGGAAATGTCCTAACTACACAGGCAATGCTTGTGCTAAAAGAACATAAGAAACAAAATTTGCAATTATACAGACAGGGAAGAAGAAAAGTCAAATTCAGAGCACATCTAAGTCACAACTCAGATGATGATTTCCTAGAAAGCTGGATATCACTTGAACAAATTAATCAAATAGGATAAATCAGTGGTGTTTTCAGTCCTGTAGCTACATACTCAAATGCACAATTTGCGTTAGAAAATCCAGCAAGAGATTTTTCAGGTGCAATGTGATTTTACTTTTTTTTATAAGACCTTTTTGCATTTGTTTTGAATAGTCATTAATCAGAGCAATGGAGAGGGGGAAAAAAAAAACAAACACGAGAAATGGAGTATCACTTAACAAGCCTGCAATTAACAGACTAACAAGTTTGTTATTTTTGTACTTTTTCCCACTGTATGACCTAACGGAATACTAGCAAGCTTTAAACCCACCACAGCTCTAGCAAGAGCATTGTGGTCTTTCACAACATGCACAACCGTACTGGAAGTCTCTGTGAGTTTGGCTGTTGTAGAGCTAAAACGCACTTGATGCCTTGTCCATCTCAATTTATCATGAATCGCACGTCAAGAGCTCAGTATTGATGAAGACAGCATATGAGAAGTCATGTGCTTGGACATGTTCCAGTGTTTAAGCATAATAGGAATCTTAAGGAATTTAGTCCTATCTTGATATTTTGAAGAACAATGCAAATAATATCAGATTTCAGGTCCATAAGAAATGCTTAACACTGAGCCAAACCAGAGAAATGTACAGGTGTCTTTTCGTGATCTTTTCCAAAACCACCCTGTCCCTCTACATTTCTAGTTTTTGCTCATTTGAGAAAAGAGGGGGAGGGCAAATGCTTTTTGATTAGCAAAACTAAGAAGTTGTGCAACAATGCAAAGGGAGGGTCAGAGTTCAAATTCAACATGCTGGATTGCTTGTCTCCCTCAATCCTATTCACTAAATCAGCAGCACTGAATTGCTATGATGACAGGAAGAATTTGGAAAGGGAGGAAGGTTGTGCTAGTATTGAAGACAAAAAATAAATCTATAAAATGATTGTCTTAATCTCTTTCCAAAGTCAGAAGAGTCTGTCCATTAAAAGAATGAATAACTTTTACCTTCACTGAAAAAGAATGAATTTGTGCTTTAAGTGTCAACTATGAATACACATTGTTAGGTTTTGTTTGATTCTAACCCAAAATCTGTGTTAGATAGGAAACTTTTCCCAGCAATAAAATGTTTCTCACATAAAATATCCGTTAAAACAAGCAAATATTCCCCCCAAATGTTTGTGATACAAATAATGTCATTACGAGAGCTTGCCACAAAACCAACTAAACATTGACTCTTGCCTAGATTACCAAGAACTTTTACGCACTCAGCTTGCAGTGAAAATTAGAAGCTTAAATCCCTCTGAGACCCTGGACTCATAAAAAAGTCAGATCTGCAAAATAATTAGTACTGAGAAATCAGATCATACCATGAGATTAAGGCATACTCCTATTGAGAAATTAAATACTATCTCAATGAGAAATTATCAGAGTAACTTAAATGCAAACAGACTGAAACTGTGCAGTTCTTTAAATTATTTAATTTTATTAAAGCCTCAGCAGTCATCAAGCACTAGAAATCAGTAGTCTGAGTCCTTGAAAAAAAATAGGTACACTTTGCAAAATGCTACACATTTAGGGCACTTAACATCAACACCACTGGACCTAAAAAGCAGACTCCTGACCAAGAAAAAATTAAGTTAGGAACTGTGTTTAGCAGAGATAATGAGGTTTCTCTGGAGCTTCAGAATGACTCATCCATGCAATGTAAGAACTTATCTCCATCCATGGATCTTAGGAAACACTAGAGCATGTTTCGGTGCACCTTGTCCTACGTGGGGAAGAGATGGAAGCAGGGACACGGCTGAGCTACCCTTCATTCAAAACTGCAAAATAGTTACCTCCGAGTAACACAAAGAATGCCTGGTGTAGGAGAAACAGTGGTGAAAGTGGTCTCATCTTCTCAAAGATGGGCCAACAGACAGCAAAGACTGCAAGACATCTGTTGGTGGGGTAGGGGCTGGTACAGCTGTTGATCCTACAGGACCACTCCTATAAGTCCATCCTGTGAGGTAAGCAATTTACCGATGTGAATGTGGGCATCTCATGCCAGGGAACAGTGCCAGAGAAGAGTCTCAGACATAACAGCAGTACAAGAACTGAAACAATGTCTGATACTTAAATATCTAATGTCCACCTTCTTCCCCAGCTTGGGTAGCCTGAAGGCTGTTTTAAGTGGCTTAGCACCTTTGAGAGGAGCACCTAACTTCCCTCTGATTTCAGTAGCAATAACTACCTGGGTATTTCTCTTGCGGGTTTTGAAGACACTCATCTCTCGGAAAACAGCTCCAGCACACAGCCAGACACCTTGGCTGAGGTTTACCTCATTAATTTTAAACCCTTTTAAGTTATGTGCCTAGTCTAAACTAGCCACCAATCTCCCTTCTGAAGTCCATGTGAAGAGATAAATCTGTCCAGGGAGGAATTTACTCCATTTATCCTAGACATTTCTCTTAATTTATTTCCTTAGAAATGGCTTGCATACTGCTTTGCAGGAGTGAGGTCCTATCTCTTAGTACTGTTTCAGCTCCTACAAATCTCAGAATATGACTGCTGAAAATATATTCAGCTACTGAATGCACGGAGATGCTTTTGAACTACAAGTACAAGATTTTTTTCTCACTGACAGCATCTTCTCAGTGTAGTCCCACTTCTGAGCACACCTTGCTTGCAAATTATCAGCAGAATTAACACATTTTTAACTGATGTTTTTCTCATAGTTTAAGAGTTACCTATAACTTTCTGTGATCCGTAAGTGGCTATCAAGCTTCTATTGTCAATGGAAAATCATTCCTTGACAAGAAAAATGAAGCTCTTATTCTTTTTTTTTTTTTAACAATTGGCTGTCTTTCCTTTTTTCCACAGCAGACAGGAGAAGATCTAGAAAGTCAGAGGTGCTCTTATCCCCAAGGTTACTAAAAAGCAAATGAACACACACAAAAAACAAACGAAGAAAAAAAAAACTGAACTGAAGTTGAGACACAAGGGATAATTCAAGCAGCATTTTCAATACAAACCTTGACAGCCCTGTGTTGTCTTACAGTACAATCTTTTTTTATATATGCAGCTGATACGCAATTCAATGTGTCATTTTTTTGGATGTGATAGCAAGAAATTCCAAGAATCGTTCAGCCAAAGGTAACTGTAAGTATAATATCATTTGTGGGTATAAAAACTGAAACCCCTTATTTTGTGAAGCACTTCACAGAAGATTTGAAAAATCCACCTTCCATTAGAGCCAAATTCCAACCTCAGATACACGCTCGGGGCTCTCATTAAAGGCACTGGGAGCCAGAAGTACTTTGTCGAGGGCAGACTTCAACTGATTTTGGTATTTATCCTTACAGAGTAACTCTACTGAAACCTTGATTAGCCAAATGGAACAGAGACATGAAAGTAGTTTAGATTAACAGGGTTTGGATAAGTAGGAGAGGTTTTAGTGTTTTGTTATGCACTTTAATAGATGTGACCTTAGGCCACAAATCAGCAAGGCTCCCGGGCACATGCATAACATTAACCATATGAGTAGCTGAGTGCAGTCAGCAGAACTATTTGCACTCTTAAACGAAGGCGAATGCGTAAGTACAAGGTAAAACTCATCCTTAACTGTGAATAAAAGGAGGACGGTGGTAATTATGGATTTTGTATTGCTCAGTTTTATTTTTCACCCTAAACACAAGCTTAAAGCAAGCACCCTGAGACAGAGACTGCTTATTGATCAAGAGGTGACCCATTCATGTCAGTCAAGTAAATGGAGCTAAACCAACTAGCTTTGGGTATAGGTGACAAAAATCCTAGACAGCAACAATTTACAGTCTCTGCCAATGGAGCTTAGAAAAGGAATCCCAACAGGTCTGGAAGTGTGTGCTGAAATGCCCACAGTAAAGTCATTCTCATTCTCCTTAACCTGCAGACCAGAGTAGTGAATCCATGCTGATTTTTATTCCTTTTTCCAAGGAAAAATGAGGCTATAGGAGGATTTTTTTTGTGTTCCAACCTCACTCCAGTAACTTTGCACCAGGCTGTAGAGACAGCAACAGTCATTGAAATCCTGAAAATTTCATGATGAAAAATGCTGCGGTGATGGGACAATAACAGTACCTGCGGCAGCTTTGCAGTTTATTTTAAGTTTATATTTTTATCCCAAAAACCCCAAACTTGCCTTCCAGTAATAACTACCACATTATAAAACATTAAGGAGCATCAGTATGTGCTAGCAAAGCCACATGACAACCCTGTGAAAATTAAACCAGGGACAATTCAGAGCTGCAACAAATCAAGCCTCTCCCCAACGCTGGCTGGTAGCTTTCCCCTACAATGATTGATAATAAAAATAATAGTTCCCTATTTGATCACCTGGGTTGTTTGCACTGACTCTCTGACACGTTTCGTAGGTAAGCGCAGAAGCTCTGTGTGCCGCTTCACGGCAGTGTGCACTGGCGTTCGCTCCTACCCTCACCACGCCGCGGGATGCAGCCACGTTCCCTCCCCGTGTGGAGCACTTGGAAGATCGTACATGAGCCAGGAGAGTCTGTCACACTGGCACAAGGCTGGGGTATTACAGGATGAATAATCTTGATCCAAGTTTTTTCAACTTCATCTGATTAGAAAGAGGGAAAGAGTTGAAAGCGAAAAAAAAGAAGTCCTTGTGAACATTTCCATTTGCTAATGAAATAGATATGCGCACAAACTAGCACATCTGAAGGCTGGAGAGATGGATATTTTTCATGGATTTTTTTTTCTGTCATACCAATGCTTTATTAGTAATAGGTTTAATATAGCCTCTGGGGGGAAAAAAAAAAAAAGGAGAAAAAACCCCAAATCCAATATCAATCTATTTTGGAAGAACAAACATCTGTGCCTTATGGGACACATGCATCAAGTTTGGTCCAGTGGCATGACAGCGGCATGGTCAATCTGCCTTTTCCATCTTAACTCCCACTGTGGGGCTGTTGCTGAAAAGGAACTGGGGAGAAAGGCTATTCCTTTATTAAGGGAAAGCCACATGTATGTTTTAACAAATATGGGGAGACAACACTAAAAAAAAAAAAAAAGGGAATTCCTTTTGTTAAATACCCAGGAGTTGAGACCCTATATATGGACCTTTTCTTGAAGTGAGAGCATGTCAAGGGAATTGGGAGCACTGCAGTGAAAGTAAGTCAGTGGGGGGATGTAACAAACTGGGGTTGGTAACAACAGAACCATAACAGAGAGCGGCAGCGCATGCCCTCTCTGCGTGCCGGCTACAGCCCTCGCTGCCTTCAGCAGAAACTCAGTCAGAAAACGCACAGGAAAGCCGCTGGCCACAGCTACAATGAAAATTGTAAAATATCCAGTGAAAATAAAAGCTCCTGGGGCTGCAGTGAAGAGAGAATGAAGAAAAAAAGCACTAATGTAGTGATAGGAGTGATGAAGAGGAGAAGCAGATGGCGGTATGTACAGGTAACGTAAGCATCCCAAAAAAAACAGTGGTACGCAAGCGGTGCAGTGTTTTATTCCTGCACTGCTTTCATTTCAGGCCTTCCTTCTGACACTGAACTTAAACATCTGTAAACCAGCCGCTTCTGTATCAGGTGTAAACCTCTCACAGGTCTGTATCGGGTGTAAATCTGTCGCAGGTCTGCAGCCCTGGGCCACTTGCTGGGGAATGAGACAACCACATCCACACGTTTGTGACCTCCTCACTGCTCCCCTTGGGACTATTTGCATCACTGATTCTGCCTCAAGTTTTGGGGAGAGTGATAATGAAAGAAGCAAGAATCGAGTCCCTGGAAGCCCTCCCAGGGTGCTGCAAAGCCAGTGGTCTGGGGGAAAGGGAGAGGAGGAGGGAATTTTTGTGATTATCTACACAAAGGGTTTCATTTTGTGCATCTTATGTATCAGGCAGTGCTTTGAAATGGAGAACATTGGTTGGGAAAGGCAAGGAAACTGCTTTTTTTTCCCCCAACTTGAATTTTTCAATAGGGAACTTGAGCAGTAGCATTTGCAAATTTTATGGGGAATCTGATTATTTCATCTGACTGTCTTTTACTGCCGACAGCACTTCACAGGAGAGTCACATGTAAATGTAGGAAATAGACCCCATAGACTGCTAACCAAATAGCTCCTGAATTAGATTTTGGTACAGCCTCACAGAGAATTAGTCAGTTATTGGTCCATATAATTCTGTGACACAATCCAAAAGGGAAAGCCTGTTAGCTCAAGCATTTATGTCTTAGGTAGGAAACAATGCATCACACATATATCTATATTAAAAAATATAGATACAGAGATAGAGATAGGTAGATGGATAGATAGGTAGATACACAGACAGATACAAATATCTGTATAATTTAAATATGGTTTAAGAAACTGTGGGGCTGATAGAATAATATGCTAGGAAAAAAGTCTACTCTGGCAGAAAGGTCAATGAATTTTTATGATACTTGCACAACATGCAAGATCTTAGACCTTCAGGCTACGTCTGTAACGTTTTATACATTAAATGTACCCTGGATCGTTTTCTAGTTCAGGTGCCAACTGGCATGAGCCATTCCACATCCATCTTCTCCAAATCTCCTCCCCTCCAAATTGGGATGGCTACAACCAGACTGTCTGCTGTGAATAACCCTAATTCCTGAATCGCCTGGGAGTTGCTCAGGATAGCGCTAGTCAGCACGGGCTGAGAACGTGTCACAGACTGCTCCGAGCAGCACTGTTAACGATAAAGTTCCAGTGCACAGGGAAAGTTCCTGACATGTTTGGTTTACTAGTATAGACATATGCAAGGAAAGCCCAAATTCAGGGCCTGATGTAACTTTAGTGAATACAGCAGTTTCTAAGAAACGAAACATCATAAGGGTCCTGGACCTCACACTGAAAAATTAGTGGTTTCCCTGGGGATTTTATGATCTTCAAGGAGGAAAACCAGTTGCACTTTAATGAAAAATCCTCTGTAAACTGTTCTGAGGCCCTCAGGACAAAATCATATCAATATTTTACATAGCTCCATGCTTCGCAGATATAGTACTGCACACTGCTGGCCTGTGATAGGGTAATATGTGCAGCTAAACCATAATTATTAAATTGGTTGTCTACTGCCAACACCAATGTACACAGGAGCTCTTTACTTCTCTCTTGAGGAAGTGCCATCAGTTTCATTTTATGGGAGAAGAAACTAAAGTGAAGAACACACTGAGATTTGTGTGCAGGAACTGGCAGACCTTGCCTCCGTGCTACAAGTGATCTGGGCACCCACAAACTCCAGTTCCAGCTGAGAATCCAAAATAGCCCCGTTACCCTCATAGAATCACAGAATCACAGAACTGCCTATGTTGGAAGGGGCCTTTCAGATCATCCAGTCCAACCATCAACCTGACTCTGACAAAACCCATCACTGAACCTTATCTCTCAGCACTATGTCTACCCGTCTTTTAAATACCTTCAGGGGTGGTGCCTCAACCACTTCCCTGGGCAGCCTGTTCCAGTGCTTGATAACCCTTTCAGTGTAAAAATTTTTCCTAATATCCGATCTAAACCTCCCCTGGAACAACTTGAGGCCATTTCCTACTCAAAAGTGTAGTTCACGTCACCTGCCCAGAGCATGTCAAACTTGGAAGCAGCAATGCCCAGTCTCAAGTCAGAGCCTCAGCTACAGGACAAGCTTCCCGCTATCTCCCTCTCTCAGAGAGATTTTAGAAGGAAACAGGTGTCACAAACAGTTTGCAAGCAAACGTTAAAACACTGTCATTTCTAGTGTTTTAAACAACTGGAGCAACAGCCCAGAACTGTCTTCAGTCTCTGCCAACTTCCGTGAAAGAAATGGCACTGTAGAAACAAGGTCCTTCACACCGAGTGTGAAAGTCAGACTCCCGTATGTAGGACCTTTTCCAAGCGAAGCCCCATCCTGCCACCTCTCATCCATCTCACCAAGAACACACAAGTACTATTTGTTATCCTCCTTTTCAGCCTGCACAGCTATGTTTTTTCTGGCTTGTATCCACAAAGGGAAAATATAACAAAGGAAAAGTCAAGGATGGATTATAGCTCTGAAAGAGATTTAACGACAAACACATTGGCATTTTCCCTTTTATTTTTACATTTCATTTTACCAGTTTCTCCTAGGTGACACACTGGACTTTGGTACAAATAGTCAAACTTAAGATGTGCCACTTCTGTACTGTATCGCTCCAATAGCTCTCCGATTTTCTCTCCCCACTTTCCCTTGCCTTTCTTTGCTGATCTTAAAAAGAAATGTCCAAACTTTATAAAAGAGTTTGTGCTAATTGATAAAAGGTCATTTTAAAATCTATTTTCTCTTGTCTCCCACACCAAATGCACTTAGAGGTGTGAATATACTGTTTGGTCACATTAGTATACAGGGAAGGTAAGGAAATGACATGTGGCTGAGTTTCTAAGAAAGGTTAGTACATCCTGCCCGGGAGGCTGGTTTTTTCATGAAAACTAGGATTATAGACTATTCTCCTGCTTCGTCTTGCATCATTTGAACTTAAAGTGAGATATCTAAATTGGAGCCTATTTTTTTAATCTATAATCAACAGATGCAGACAGATATGCTCATTGCCTGTATGGGGAGCTGAAGAGTATGAACCCCTAGGCGAGTTGGTCTGGTGCCTAAAGTTAGATGGAATGAATCCAAGCTGAAGGTCTTCATTTTGCAGATTGTATTATTTTAATATGATTAAAGCATCCAAGGCACAGGATACGTATTTTTTCCTGACAATAGGAATAAAAGAATGAAAAGACAAAAGGATCTTTTGAGATATAAACAGGGGGTTATGGAATAAAAGTTCATAAAGTCCTGGTGAGACCATACCAAGAACTTTGATAAAGAAGTAGAAAATAATTTTTATGTCAAAAAAGCTATAAGAACATTTAGGGGTCTGGAAAGTCCATCTCTATTAAAAGATACAAAAGCTCCATGATGAGCCATACTACTCATTTACAATGAGACACGTTACTCGTAATCTCTCAGTAGATAGATTTCTAGCATTGTCACCAACACAAATAGAGTTTCTGGATTTTAAACAACACAGATGGCTGTACCAAGATATATGCAGACTATAAAGGAGGGGCCAATATGCAATGTGATGCCTTTGACTGTCCTTAACAGAGAAAACCATGCCCTCACCATGACACAACTGGGCTGAACGTCTTCTTCAGACAGATTCTCCAGTTAAGCTGGAGAATCCTGCACTTGGTGATAGGACCACCACGTAGGGAGTTTATGGCCTAATTTACTCTGGTCAGGAGTAATTTACTCCAGGTTCCTCCTAACTGTAATTTATGTAAATCACTGAAAATCCACTTTCCCTATACCAAGACTCTCTTTCTCACACTGATATCAAGAGAAAAGAAAGATGGAAGAAGTAATGATGCAACACAGATGAAGCCACACAGAGATATAAATGAACACTCTGAACACAAAGAATGTTCTTTTCTTACCAAATTTCATGAGGCATGCCTGGATCCTCACATCTGTTTTATAAACCATGGTGAACTGATTAACAACGTGGTTTAAGACAGGGCTATAATACAATGACACTATACATAGTAAACCAATTGAGGATCAACTAATTAAAATTACACAGGAGGTTAAGTAGGGGCTTAGCATTTCTCCCGCAGGAAACAAAAATTGGACAGTGGACACTTCTGAAGATATGGGCCAAAGCATGAATCAGGAAAGGTGAGTTGTGCATGTATCAAACAAGGTTCAGACAACTGCTCTCATTACCAGATATTGCAGTAGATAATATCATCATTCCTACACACATACACACCCTAATTTCCATAATGCCCCTATACCCATAACATTTCCTCCTCTTGAAAATTATTATAGGAGGATCATTCCTTCAAATTTTTGCTTTAGTGAATAATTCCTTTAGATTCCCCTTGTAAACACTGGCCAATGATTAAGTCAATGCTGGCAGATATGCTCACGTGAAATCTTTAGCAACATACACAGCAAGGAAATGAGGAGTGACCACAGGGTATGGCAATCCTAGTTTGGAACTTATTCTCTCCTTGACCTGGAGCAAACTTTGGAGCACAACACAAAGTACCTTCGTCTTGAGTTATTACTCATTGGCTGTTGAGGTGTCTTGCCTCACTTCACTTATCAGTATATTCATTTGTTGGAGTTTGTTTATATCAAGACCACCTGGTTCATAGGGATAAACAATCTTTTTACTCAGTGCATAAATCTAATGAAGCAATTTTAGCTTTACATTTAGCTTAAGTTTGTTGACTCTTTAGAATAAGTAGTGAGTGTGGAATGAGAAAAAATAAGCTCTATTTCTCTTTTTATCCAGGAAAACTATTCATGCAAGAAAATGACTGTTTCAAAGGAATTTTACACATGTTTATGTATCATTTTAATTTTCTAATTCAAGTGAAGGGCAATTTAAGCCCTGCTCTTCTGGCTTTGCAATTAGATCTATGGAAAATAAAATTAGAAAAATTATAAATTTCAATGCAAGTGCTGAAAAAACAGTGCTTGTGATATTAAAAACACCTTTAGTCTCTCTGTCATTGGATATCCTTTACTTCTGAAGGATTATTTTGTAACTGTGATCAGGATATGTACTTGAAATTCTCTTCCCAATTAAAGAATCCACAATGGTGAAAAGCTGTGCTATGAGAAAAGGTTCTTTAATTAGAATAAGTCATCAGTTCAGTATGGCAGAATTTTCATTTCATAACATCACGTAACTCTTCCAGTCTTCGGTACTTCATGCAAGGCGTTTGTGCCAACATGTTCCTGGAAATTACAAAGATCAATGAGAGAGATTTCAGCACCAGAGCTGAAGCTGGTTAAAGCTATAATAAAAGTAGAACAATCAGCCACTAAGTGAATGGATTATGTTCTATTTCTCAGTCAGTTTTGTACCTCTCTAAAACCTGTATCACGACAAAGATGAATGATGAAGGAAAGAATACGTGAAGGCAGGGAACAAGTTGAAGGACGGAATGAAACGCATGTGAGTGTATCTGAAACAGGTTATTACAGACAAAACTCACCCCTTTCATTACCAAGTAAATCATTTATGGCTAAGGGAAATATTGTAAACTAATCTATTTAGATTTCACAAAAAATAGAGCCACATTGGGGATTACTTTTTAAAACAGAGATAACAGTGATTGCAGTAATTTTTAGGTGGGTACTTTAGCTGAAAGGAATATTATACCTGGACAGGGGATGGGAACAAAGCTATCAGTATTATTTTTCTACTGAGCATCCTCAAGTATAAGTCTTGAGACTTATTTTATTTCCAGTTGTCATTAACTACTTGAAAGCTGTCTTAGCATTGCAGGTGACAGAGACGGGTATTTCACCTGTGCAAATTTTCTTACCAGATGACTCTGAGGAGTAGCAGAAAAAGGATGAAAGTTAGCTGTAGTAAGTTTAAGTCACACATGGGCAAGGGTGCTGCTCTTGGGGTGCTCAGGTTAACTGTCTAAGCTCGGGTTCTGAATCAGCCTGGGAGGCTGCAGCTTCTCTTCGTTCCCTTTATAAAAGCCTTATAGACCCTAGAAACAACTTAAAGCCATCAGTATGACTAGCACTATTAGAGTTGTGTAACAAAATTACTTGCTTGAAGCTGTAGGCCCATTGGTTGAAAATTATTAAGGTGAAAAAGATCTGGAGGAATTGTTAAACAGCAATATTAAAGGTCTAAATGATGTAGAAAGAGAGGTATTTCATGCAAGGATAGAGAATCATAAACACCACTTTCCAAAGCAGCATCAGTACAACAGTTACTGTACTGTCTACAGTTCCACTGACCCAAAACCAGTTTTAGTTCTTGACAGGTTACTTATGACTGGAGAAGAGAGGAAAGGGGAATTATTAGGACATTAAGAGGAAAATAAGAACCTGTCTTATGAGAGGAAATTAAAAGACTTAGTTTGTTTAGTCTAGCAAATAAAGTCTGAGAGTGGCCTGCTCCATAAATATATCAAGAGAGTAAACACAGAGAGGAGTAAGTACTATTTAACTTGAAAGTCAGTGTTAGCAAAAGAAATAATTAGCAGCAAATAAATTACATTAGGCAAATAGGTGAAGGTTTGAAATGGGACTGAGGTTCTGCTACAGTCTTCCAGTAGCAAGAAACCTAGCTAATTTCAGGATGAAGCTTGATCCACTTAAAAAAGATTGGCTAGACTATAAGGGGACAAGGCATTAGGAGCCAAGAGTTTCTTCCAGGCGTACTTCTTTATTTTCCCTCTACCTAAATCAGAATTGGTTTCTCTAGAATTCTTTAAGCATGATGGCAAATGAATGGATAAAGAAGAAACAGCTGATACTATTTATTTGGATGTTCAAATAATAATGAGTGACCCTTACAGAAGACTACCATGTAAGATTCATACTAATAGTAGAAGATTAATAGTAGGATATTCCAAAATTTTTATTTCCAGAATATAATTCTCCATTTGTGTTCTTTCTCTTTTATCTGAAGTACCTGGCACAAGACATGTTGAGAAACAGGACACTAGACTAGATAGGTCACTGCATAGAACTTTGCCTATATGGCAAGTCCTACATCTTTATATTTCCAAAGGTTATACAGCTGAAATGTATTATCTTAGTCTTGGATTCTTTGCTCTTTCTGTTGTGATTTTCTCTGACATAAACCATAGCAAAAGAGCCTACATGATTTCAACACTAGGAGATTGCAAAATAAACCATTTTTACATACCATGTCTGGTAACACTTTAAAATAATAGCCCAGTTAATTAATGATGAACTACAGTGAATATTCTTATACAAGTACATATGACATTCCTATTAGTGCCAAATGAGTTCATCATGATTAATGTTATTACAGTACATACCAGTGAAAATCATAAAGGCCATTATGCTGAATGGTTACCCAGCACCAAAAAGCACTCCCCTACAGCCAGCAGCCCACACTCAATAAGGGAGATGAACAAAGTTCTATTCTAAGATTTGTGGAGTTGCATTATCATTAGCTTGGTGTGAGATACAGGCCTTTAAAGGAGATTTTCAGAGGAACCTTCAGTATTAGGGATTCATTTGCAGCCAGGCATGGTGATTAATGGGCTTAAAATCCAGGCAAATAAAGTCAGGTGCTGCAGGGCTTGACTTTTCACCAGGGCAGGTAAAGCCTATGGAGGTGTGCATGCTCATCCTCTTTAGACAACAGTCTTTTTATCAAGATTAAAAGATTAAGCACACCTGACTGAGAGCAGAGGTCATCACAGGACCTGTGTGAAGAAGGGTGCTGAGTCCCGCTGCTCTCTTTTTCCACTGGTTGCATGGTAGGGACAGGCAACGTTGCCTCCCTAGGACTGCTAGGGACAGTGCTTAATGCCCAGATTTCACAGCACAAGCCGAGCCACAGAGGCAGTATCTACATCAGTAAACTCAACAGAGCCAGAGGACTGGCAGAAGTTCGTTCATGCTGCTAACCATTGGCAGCACTCCCTGGCAGATTTTTGGCCTGGGCCAGCTAAGATTCTCCCAGACACCACACCATCTTGGTCCAGGGATTAACATAGTCAAGAGCCATTCCTCATGGCCCATTTGGATGTAGCCACTCTGTTTTTGGGGAAGGTCATCAAGTTTAAGTATATGCACACAAGCTATATGACACCAAAGTTTAAGTGTATGCATACAAACAATATGATACCAGCTGAACTTAGTGCCAGAGAATAGCTCATGATTGATTTCTCCACCTCCTGTAGATACACCGTAAAGGCTGTCCCTCCTAAGAGCCATACTAACCCTGAGCCACCGCAGCTGCAGAGAGTACTTTGGGCTTTCCCGCACTCCCAGCTCATGGTAAAAATCAAAAGACATCCTCTTCTGGGAGTGGAAATATGGACAGTACTGATGCTGCTACAGAGAAGCAGGAGACAACTAAAGGAAGAGCNCAAACTTGAGCATAGGAAGTTCCACCTAAACATGAGGAGGAACTTCTTTACCTTGAGGGTGGCAGAGCACTGGAACAGGCTGCCCAGGGAGGTGGTGGAGTCTCCGTCTCTGGAGACATTCAAAACCCGCCTGGACGCGTTCCTGTGTAACCTGCTCTAAGGTGGCCCTGCTCTGGCAGGGGGGTTGGACTAGATGATCTACTAAGGTCCCTTCCAACCCTAGGATTCTATGATTCTATGATTCTAAAGCTGCAGGAAACTGGAAACGGTTGACCAGCAAAAGTCCAAAGTTGCAATATTAATACCTGAAGTATATATTCTTCCATCTTACGTAGAAGATTGTCTGTTTAACTACAAGTCCTGAGCTGTAGCTCTTTGGATTTTCACATGTCAGGGTAGCTGAGATAAACTCTATTAGGCTCCACAGTCACCGATAGAAGAAGACAGATGTATCCAAGCTTCTGACATTAAAACTGAATCCATCACATTTAAATGATACCAAAGATCAATGGTGAAGTTCTTTTGAAATTCAAAAGGACTAATTTTCCATCTCAGCATTTCTGGGGCTCAGGAAATTGATTTTTCAACTGTACTGAAGCCGTTATTAAAAGTGTTACATTAAGGGAGTGAAAGTGAAGATGGAGGAGCTTAGAAATAAGGGTATTTTCTTTTGAAATAGCTAGAAGTTCAGAGAAAATGGATCGTAAATCTGGGATATTTTAGCTGCAAATGTTGCCAGTGATAGTAATTGTCCTCATTATTTATACTGAAATGTAATTAAGATAATTATGAGGGGAGTTTTCTCACTAAAATAAGCAGAATAAAAAAGAAAACCTATTAAGAGTTTCTTGTTGAGTAAAAAGTAGAGAATTGCAAATTTTTTAAGTGCAGAAGCAAAATGGAACATTTAGAAACAAATCCATTTTCTGCTAAATAATAAGCATTCTTGTAAATTTTTGCCCATTACTGCTCAACTTTCTTACTTTGTTTTGCATTCTGAAACACCTGCCATTCTCACCCTAAAGTCACTTGTCCTATCTCATTTTTTCTGTTTTACCATAACTTCTGGGCTTGTGTAGAATGCTCTACTCTATCAAATGTTTAACATCAAATGTTTAAACACCAGTTTAGCTCTAAGCTTGTGAGTAGTACCAGTGACATCTGTAGCTCTAATCATGCTGATTATGAACATATGTTTAAATACACGAGTTTTGGTAAAGTTTCTCTTCAGTCTTCTTCTCTGCAGTTCCTCTCTTTTCAGGCTGAATCAAGCCTTCGGTTTCTCCATGCCCCACAAAACTTCCTTGCAGGCCAAGCTACAATATTGAGGGTTAAACTCATAAGAAATAATTGTTATTTCTCATTCAACCCAGCAGGAACTGTCAAGCAAGACTCTCTAAATTCTCAAAACCTCAAAACCAGTATTCATTATGTCACAGACCATGTATCACCAGTTTCAGGACCTCCTACATCAAGGTTTATTGAAAACACCCAGTGTCCTCTTTAACATTCTCTTAATCTCCTATAATGTAGCACCATAAAATGTGGTGTCTCAGGTCAGGAGAACCAACATAACTTATTGCTTCATATGTCAAAACCAACCAGTGACTTCCAACCAGAAATGAATCCACAAGCCATATGGTTGGCCATGTATATTCCCAGAGAGGCATTTTGGAATAGAGATGTGAACACAAAACCTTGACACACTTGATGCTGCTGGAGGAAGTAGTTGCGCAAGGAAAAGGGTGACAGCTGAGGAACCTGACCTAAATTCTCATCTTGACTCAGTCGCTGATTCATTCTAGCCCACACATGGTTCAGTTTTCTCAAGGGCAAAGAATGGGTGATACTTTTCCATTTAAGTAAAGAGCTATGATTACATGGATGATCAGGCAAATGTATTATTTTTAGGATATAGAGCAATGGTGAAGTCAGAAAACTGTCCGACTTAAAAGAATAATAAAATCCAAGCAAACTGAAAGGAGAGACACACATTGTCAGGGTCAGCTCCACATTAAACTCTGAATAGTTGTGTGGCTGGTGACACTCCCTATTAAGAAACTTGTCCCGTATTTCCCATTTTAAGTCCCTGTTTGGTGACCCTCAACCAATTTTGATTGCTTGTTCTACGTATTAGGTGTCCATCACAAAATTCCTTTAATTTTCAAGTAACATGGTTAGCAAGTATGGAAAATGAAAATACAGTGGTAAGTATCTGGGAACTCTGTTTCAGTAAAACAATGATTTCTTTTTTCATTTAAGAAACTTAAAATCTGTCATAAAAACGAGCTTTTTCTATTAGGTGTGATTTTGCCCTCTCAGAGAAAGAGAAATGGTGAAAAAAGAAGATTCAGAAAACAGTTTGCATTTGCAGTAAACTTAGCAAAACTCGGCCTTACTTTCAATACAACCATCTTGGAAATCTCCATTCTCCATGACCATCTTAGTCTTCTCATAGCTCCAAAAGAAGTAGGGTCAGGAGGACCTTTGTTCTCACCAGCATGACTGTTTTAGATTTTTATGTGTCCTGCATAATAATTTTAGCCCTATGTTTGTTAGGAGGCAAGCCAAATATTCCAAGCTTTATTAGGCAGTTGCTGTTAGTGTAGTCTTCATTTTATGAGTGGTCAAATGATTTTCATAACTGCTAAGGATTCACAAGTGTCAATAAAAAGACAAGACCTGTATTTTGAACATATACTGTCATATACAAGGCTGAATTTTGCAATAAATCAGACTCAGGTTAACTCAAATTGTGCATTTAAATTTCAGCATATAATGTTTTACCTCAGTGCCTCAAAGCTTTTGTGATGGTGCTGTCCTGTACCTGAAAGGGGTATGGGTGAGATGATTAACTCTCCTGAAGTTTGGACATATAAAGCTCCAGATTTTAAAGTCATGCACAGAACAGAAAATACCATGAAGCAATTAATTATTCTGACTTCATGGTTTGAATAGATATTTAGCCATATGATAAGGTATAATTCTTCCCTGAGTCAGTAACATCCCTTCCCTCCCCTAAAAGTGGCAAAGGTCCCACTGAAACAAAACATATTAGACCATGCACTTAATGACTGTATCATATGCACATGAGATTTTAATTCACATTGCATGGACGAACAATTTCCAAACACTTCAGTATTTGACATTACAACCTGAATAATATATTTTTAATATAACTTTGCGCAGTTAATTTGCATTTAAAGACTCTGGAGTATTTGGGAAAACGATGGATTGACGCGTTGGTCAGGCTTTTCCTTTGATGAGTGGAATTTTATTTTCTAGTATGTACAGATTTAGTACTATGCTAGCATTTACTCTCCATTTTTCCATACTTACACCTTCATGTCAAGCCACTTCTAAATTTATTTCCAAAGGAAAGCAGCCCAAAGTTCAACCAGAGCAATTTTCATTAAAAAAATTGTTGAAAGCAGAAATTAATTCTGACACATCTGATCAGCAATTTGTGGCATCATTCATCTCAAACTCCCCAGACAACTGAAACCAACAAAAGATGATAATCATTTTTAAGTACAATCTTCAACTGGAAATAATTTTCTATCTTCCCCAGCTTCTCGGCTCCCCACCCCCAAAATATAAAGCATTTTACACAGTAACATCTTTAATCTTTTCTTTTGTCTCCCTAGCACATAACACAGATGGGCTGTGATAGGAAAACCTGGCCACAGTCCACTTCTCTCCTAGAGAAAGGGAAACAAAAAACTATCAAAACTGACCAAACCTGCTCAATGTGCTAGTTTCAAAAGAAAAGAATACAAAATATTAACCTTTCTATTTTGGGTCAGTTTTGTTTGTGTGTTATTTTTACTTTTGCTATTCAGATTATAATAATTTAGGGCCCTGAAACAGACCAGCATGGCTTCAGGCTAATCACCATGGGAGAGAGGCTACCCTCCCCTCAAAGAAATGTGATATATTATAGTCCAGCCAAAGGCATCTTGTAATCACATTCACATTATGGAAACGGAGGTGGGGTGCAGGTGAGAGCAGTGGAGGAGGAGGAAAGGGTAAGGAGAGGTAACACAGGGGAAAGGTACCTATTTCTTTCCCTTAAGGTTAAATGGATGAAGGGTGACAAATTGAACACAGCTATGTCTTGCTGAATTCTGATTCACAGTGTCTTGTCCAAATTTTGTGAAGAAGGCTATGTGGTGAAATTATGACTTCAAGCAAATAAATCAACCACTTGGCATCAATGAGTAAAATTTCAGAAAGGGTGCAGTCCCTGATGAATATAACAAAGCACATTGGTTTTATCTACATTTATATTTATCTGCACACTAATAAAGCGTTCTTTTTATACTGAACTATTCCTTTCCTCTTGATAGATAGCACAGCGATTAACATTCCTTGGCAGATCTTAGAGAAGTTCTGGTGTCAATAAACTCTTGCTAAATTGAGTTGAGTTCAGATGATAAATGTCTCATTCTTTTGTATCCCAGTTCCGTTATCAATCAGGCAGAACTACAGTTGGCAAATAACATCTTTCAGGTTAAACCACCAACTTCTCCAGCTCCCTTCACCTCAGAACAGAGTGCGTGGTAATATAAGTGAACTTACCCCGAAACGCTGGGATACCTGGTTACTACACGCAACTCCAAGTTTTAATGTGGCTTACGTAGCATAGGCCAGTTGTACAAACAAGCAAGTAAGATTTAAAACATATTCTATTTTGAATACCACAGTTTCCTTAAGGGCAGTTTAATGCAGCATATTTTTCAGATTTCCTGTGTGTTGCATGCCACTGTGATGTAATCTAGTGAGATGCTCCAAACTGTGACAGACATTTTCAAATGTGAAAAATATGTTTCCAAAAAACAAGGTTACTATCACATCAGACTTCAACAACCAAGAAAAGCTGGGCTGACAGGTTTGAACTACATTTTATGCCATTTCAAACCTCTAAGAGCATGTAACTCTGGTAAAGTGTGCGATATTAGAACTTAAATGTACTCCAACAGAGATAAAAGAACATTTTGAAGAGATCATTCTCTCTATTTTTAAGAACAGTGGTCGATATCTGAATGAACACCTTCTGAAAGGTCGTATATCAACAGGAATACATTTAAAATTTGAGCAATACTCCATTCAGCCTTAGCAAGACTTTTTAGCCAGTGCACTAGTTTGGGGCACTCTGAGGAAAGCCAAGCCTATTGAAAAGAGGAGATTGAGCAGAGGTTGAGGAGACATCACCTACAAGAGAAGATTGCCAGAACTATCATTGTTTACTCTTGGGAAGTTTGAAGAAATTACCAACTTAAGGTCTTGGAAAGTCCAAAGCAGAGAGGACAGTAATTGTTCTCCTTGCCTTCAAGAATGAAAAGTAACAGACTTCAACTGCAGTGAGGAAGACTCACATCAGATATTATGGAAAACTCCCTAATGGTAAGGGTAATGAAGCACTGGAATAGATTTTCTAGGGAAGCTATAGGATCTCTGGAGGATATTAAGAGCAGGTTAGGTAAGCATCTGGCAAGAATAACAAGCTTAGTTGATTCTGCCCTGAGGCACAGGACAGGACTACCCCTGGAGGTCCGTCCTGCATTCCTTTGTTTTCTATGAATCCGTATTTTTGAGAGCTGCAACAGAAGGCATCCAAAGTACCAGATTTCAAATAATATTTCTCTTTATGCAAAACCTGGACTTGGGTGTTTGGGTTAGTCATAATATCTTCATTTCAGTTTTGACTGCCTCTTCGGGTTGTGGGACTAGTTGAAGGGGCAATTTGACTACAAAACATTAAAATATATGTGGTGAAGAAAAACAGCAGGTTTTAAAGGACTACTTTAACACAACAATTTCATAAGAAGACTCAACGTTTGGATGCAAGAGGCGTATGTTTCCAAAGTAGAAGAAAAGTGCATCTAACTAAAAGTTTAAGGCAATGATCACTGAAATTTTTACCAAGGAAAATGATGGATTACTCCCTCTTGAAGACATTGACTCAAAACTTAATATCTTGCCAGAAGCTAAACTTCAGTCATGTAAATTATTGGGTTCAATATAGAAATAATAAGTTAAATTACTGTGGCTGTGTTGTACAAAAAAAAAAAAAAAGGGGTTGTCATGTAAATAATTCTTTTAATCTTTTATCCTAGTACTCTATTCTTGGTTGAAATTATTCATATTCTATAATCAAGTCATCTCTGTCTTACATAATAGAACAATGTTTTTCTGATCTACAATTGTTTTTCAAAGTAGCTATCTTTCCCATCTAAGATATTCAAATTGCTCACAAGTAAAATTCTGAGAACACTAAGATTTTCATAATTCTTTGGACTTTTGGATACTTAGATGGGAAGAATACACTATCTTCTGTTTTTATAATGGCCTATTACTAGAATTATCTTACATTTCAGAACAATGAGCCATTTTAAAGTATAAAAATGGCTTTTAAGGTTTCAAATATGTTAATATGAATCATATCAACATCTTCAAAATACCTTTCTGAAGATTCTGCCAAAATAAAAAAAAAATCAGTCAAGTGAAAGAAAAATTAACAGAACTTTGATTCCACAGAGCAGCTTTTTCCAATAAAATATCTATTGTTTAATGTTCCCATTCCACTTGAACTTTAATTTTTTTTAAAAAAAAAAGAAAATAAACTGCTCTTTTCCTTCGATTCTGTCACTAAAAGTCTTTTTCGCCAGCATTCTTATGGCTAGGGTTTTTTTCCAAATCTCCAACGCCTTATCTTTCTTTTCAGAAACAAAAGGCTGGTACTAAGCAGAACAGAACAAAGAGGAAAAAAAAATCATCCCGTCTTTGGCTCAGTTGAACAAATTATTTTTTATTGGACCAAATGATCTGGATTACCCTGTGTAATCACCATAAGAGATCACTTTGACAGTATTTGCATCTTTCACAAATGTTGGCAGCGATAAATCCACACTTATTTCCACAGCATTGAGGGATATTTTACATGGCTTTGAAGCCAGAAGCCATTCTGGAGCTCTACTAAAAGCATTTCTACTTAATGAAGGTACCCACTGACAAATCTTTGAAGATTTTGTCAGGTGGATCATAATAGACTAAAAGTTCACCTTGTTGATATCGTGTAGTGCTGATCCTTTAGTCAGAATAACACTTGGTACAGATTAAAACACTCTGTAACACACACTCTGTCTGTGCTGTTAAAAAAATCAAATTTGCCATTTCAAAAAGGAAAACCCAGCTTATTTCCCATTTCTTCAGACTTTGGTTACACTCATGTGAAAATTAATTTCTTATCAATTAAATCCCATACCAGACTGTCCATCATTTCACTGGAAGGTGATGCCAGGTAAACCAGCCTACAACTGTCTGGATCAGCTCACTTCTGCTGTTTGATTCCTGGCACAATATTGCAATTCTTCCTCTGTTCTGGAGATTCACCAAGATTTCAGGACTTATTAAAAAATGAACATCTGTGAAACAGAGATGTCCTCAGCCAACTCTTTCAGGATTCTTAAATACAAGTTAGCCAAGACAAATGATATAAAATTGTTTATCCCTAGCAGATCTCTATTGTTTTCCTTTGGTATTGATGAGCTAGGAAGGTGATAAAGTATGTCACAGTATATATTTCCAAAAGGAGATGAGAAATCCTTATTACTTCTGTCTTCTTTACTTCATCACTGTCAGTTTTGTCTGGCTCCTCTAGCATTAAACCTACCTCTTCCTAAAGGCTTCTTCTGTTCCTAATATCTTTATCCCTATCCTCTCATCAGAGATTTTTCTATAATAGAATTAATTTCTCTTAACAATTAGACAGATTTCATAATTTCTACTTTGTACAGGTTGTTTTCAACTTTCTCTCTTTTTTTTTTCCTATATGTCAGATATTTGGGGATGATTATGGCCTTCTTTTTCCACTGGACCAGAATTTATTTTAGCAAATTACTTCCTCTGAGTGTGGAATCAAGACTTACTAGCCAAACAATAAACTCTTGCTGAGGAACTCCCTGTTTTCATTCATATTTTTCCATCTCCAATTGTCCTCCGAGGCAAATTTATTCATCACTTCTCCCTAACTTCCACAAAATTTATTCATCACTTCTCCCTAACTTCCACAAATGCACTAGTTGTTGGGACTGTTCTCTTTTAATATATTAAGTATAAGTTACATATTACTTGCAATCAGACGGTGATCATCAGGCCTGTAGCCACTAAAAGCTGCTGCGCAGCGTTTAATTCATCTATATCCACCAGAACAAGATCCAGCATAAAATTACTCATTGTCAAACCCAGTATGTTTTGTGTTAGAAAACCATCATCTATCATCCATCATTTTTAGGAGCTTTACTACCCTCTGCATGAAGTGGAGCTTCCATCATTGCATCCTGGACTCAAGTCCCTCAAGACAATTACTCTTTCTCTATATTAAAGACAGGTGTTGCTTTGGCTGGATTCAGTGGGCTGTAACTAACTTCCATTAACGCACGGTCCTGGCCTTTGTTAATTAGTTCGTAGATTCATAAGCATTCAAGACCGCACATTTCAGGTTTCCCCCTAGCCTCCCGGTTTTCAGAACTTCAGCTCACCACATTCAACCTTTTTACATTTTTTTCTATATTTTTCATGTAGTTCTATAGACACCTTTAATCAGAGAGAAAGGAAGATGGCTCTTTCCTGCATTATGAAAAGCATACTTGGAAATTAGCCTGTAAGTGTGAAAAGACATATTTTACACCTCCAAATGAGTTACTTCTAATACACTTCAGTTCATAGACTCTGAGACCTTAAAGGACTATTAAGATTCTCCCTCCAACCTGCTAAATAACACAGGCTGTCAAAACCCACTCCTTCTTTGGATCAAGTTTGTTCCTGACTTAAATATTTCAAAGGGACTGATGAACCTGGTAAATTGGTAATGTATGCTTTGTACCAAGTTTATCTCCATTCTGACATGAAAGATCAGACAGAATATCATGTTGTGAAAGCTTGACATCCTTTCTTTAAAATTATATCAACCAAAAAGCCTACCTGATTATTGTGCTTCAGAGTTTCTCCCCTAAGGACCTTCTGTAGCTAGTTTGGATTAAAGGTATCTGTCTTCCATACATGACTCTAAGTGTGAATCGTAAATTCTACCTACGCTATGCCAAGGATTTTATTCTCAAATACTATGACGATGGATAACAAAGGAGCTCCTTCGTAAATGAGTAATACCATCAAATTAAATGTAACTTGTGACAATAATTTCTCATAAAATCCCTTTAGTGTTTCTTAACTAGAATTACCATAATTCACAAGACTATTATTTTAATCATAATATAATTGTACAGCAAGAGACTTGGATCCCTACATTCAAAAGAACTTATTTTTTGTTAATGCCATGGATTTGTGCATTGGAACAGCATACATTTTTGACAGCCTCTTAATTAAAAAAGCCTGCAAGGCTCCACCATTTCACAAGCTGAAGAGCAATTTTCATAATTATAATTACACAGAAGCATGCACATAAACTTGGCAATACCCATCTAAGCAACTAGCTCAGACTAAACTTAAATTGTTAATGCTCCTTTGCATTGAACGAAGCCAAAGGGAGCTGTGAGACACGATTTTGCTACTAAAGCTGATTATCTGAGATAACGCTCCCTGAACTGCCAACTTTTGTTGCAGCTACAGGGTTCATTAAGGGCAAGAATACACATAAAAAAATCTCCAGAAATTAATAACATTGCTTGTGAACATTTTTCCTGTTGGAAATGGTTATGCCTGCACTGCAGAGAATGTACCCAGACCCTTTAATCCCAAGTTAATACCACTGATGAAGCAGAAAGAAGTCATCTTGCTTTTGCTGTTAACAAGCCATGGGGCTGAACCAACCACCATGATCTGAAGCAACATTAAAGGTGTTCATGTCATGAACACGTGCCCGACTTCTGCCAGCCAAGAACGGGGAAAGGAATGACACCGGAGATTCCACGCCAGCGCTCTGTGTCTGAAAGCCACGACTACGCTGATGTGATGGGCCCAGATACGCTGGCTTGAGATCCAGACTACACTACAGGTTCAGCACAAAACATCCAGAACACCCCAGGGAGTCTGGCTGCAGTTATCCTGTGACGGGACCGAGTCCAAACCCTAATGCTATCCACACTTGTGCTGCGGGTAGGAGCACGAACTCCCTGCCCGCTCCTCCCTGCTAGAATGGGGCAAGTCAAAACTTAAATAGTTGCAAAGCTCCAAAGCTTTGCAAAGCTTTGGTGTAAATTAAGAAATTTAAACTGCTGCTGCTGTATAATGACATGAGGCAGAAGGCCTTGGTAGTGGCAGACTTCATGTTTGAGCCTCTGCTCTAGCACCAACTCACATTATTCCCATCATCTGTATGGTATTGATGCAATGTGAAAGCCCCTAGTACCCAGAGGCCACAAGGCGTGCAAATACAAGGCTATCACAATATGTCAAATACGCTGTTCACCCCGAAAAATGACATTTTCATTTCCCTTCTCACCCACCCAAGGAGTCTGACTTGGGTCTCTTGGGTCTCTTAGTCCCTAAATTTCCAGTGAACTGAAAAAAATAAAGTTAAATTTTCAGAAAATAATACCACAGCTCTCATTTGTACCCTGCAAGCAGAGTAAATCAAGGTCATGAGGCACTGCCAA
This sequence comes from Rhinoptilus africanus, assembly GCA_013400135.1. Taxonomy (NCBI): domain Eukaryota; kingdom Metazoa; phylum Chordata; class Aves; order Charadriiformes; family Glareolidae; genus Rhinoptilus; species Rhinoptilus africanus. Next base: position 86,780 of record VXBO01007947.1, read on the forward strand.
ACGACATTTTTCCCTTTTTCGCAGTTAGAGTGGGATTCAGCACCGATCTTGGAAGAAAAAGGACTACCAATGAACCGAACTGATGCCAGAACTCAGATGTGAAAGCAAAAGATCCTAAGCCATGGTACATGAACTGTACTGCCACATAGGATGTCCCAGACAGATTATCTCTATAACAGGACAGTCTTTCTGGTGCTTTTCTAATACACATGCATGACGCAGTATATCCACTTCTTTGCTTTGTCTTGTCTTACTTCTGGAGCAGGCAGACCATCTTTCAAGCAGCTAAACTATATTTAAAAAAAAAACCAAACAAAACCAAAACACAAAAACACAACCAAACAAATAAACACAACCAACACTTGTGTATGGTTTTTAGCTTTATGGTTGCAGGATGGTATGGGGCCTGTTTCTAACATGTAAGTCCTCAGGTGCTTCACAGTGTGAGTAAGCATTGATGAAACTGATTTTATTAGAATACTGATGTTAGAATATTTCTTACAGTAATATGTAGAAGCTAACATATTTTAATGCCTTGTATGACTTTCGATACCCAGAATAACTGCATGTACAGTTTTTGAAGCAGACTGTTGAGGGATTGTTTTGACTTGAAGCAATCAAGTCAATCAAGAAAAGACTCATTTCAATGTCCTGAAACACTAGCTATTACCAATAGCTCAGCAAGACCTCACAGATCTTTAAGGCATTCCCCAAAGGCTTCGTCATTCTGCAAGTATCTCTCCACTCTCAGACTTGCAGTGTTGCTCAGCGGGGTCAACGCTTCTAGGCTCACAAGAAATCATGTTGGTTAACATGCAGCTGTGCTGTTAAGAGGCTGGAGTGGAATAAAAAGAAAAATTATCACATGCTCACCTATCACAAGCGTGCACCAGTGTCATGGGAACACACAGCTGGATGCACCTGGTTCTCCCTGACCTATCCAAGACTCCTCTGCATTTCATTGGGCTGTTTTGAATGATGTGTGGATCAAGATCTGGTTGAAGGACTGTAAAACTCTTGAGAATCTTTCAAAATGAACCACGTACCTGAAACGCAGCAGCAGCATCCTAACCCCACACATGACCTAGCTGAGTGATTTCTGTTTGTGGTGATTTAACAAAATTCAGGGCAACTACAATTTCTGTTTTCTGGAGCAGGTTTATGGGGATTGCAGAAATAAGCCTTCCAAAATCGGATAAAACTATTCTGAAATCTGTTTCTAGTAAATTAATGTGTCTTATTGCATGAAAAAGACATTTTAGAAGTTCATGAAGACAGAACTCATTGCAATGCACTGTTGGCTGACCTTCATATGCTTCTTCTATTCGGTGCCCCAAAAGGCATTATATGCATGTAATTTCCAATATGGGAACAATTTGAGTTGTAATTAGGCAAATCTCAGAAGGTTCCGCCACTGATTTGTTCATTCTTTCAATATTATTCTATAGGACACACCAAAAACATTACATTAGGTTCAAGCAGGGGACAATTAAGAAAACTTTAATCCTGTTACAAGGGTATGTAAACATATCATCACTTCATAATGGTGTTATTATATTTTACATATTGGGCAGATGGGTCGCATTGGTGTTCTGGCATTTAGCAATGCACACGCTGTCTCCAAATATAACTTGCAATATTAACAGGCACATTTCCCTTTATCAGATCCATAGGATGATAGTTTTCTGCTAAAAACCATAATAACAAATACGTATCTGTCAAAAGAAGTAGTGACAAAGTTAAGAGATTGGGCAATAAGCCTTTTGTTATGATGAAAAAAGTCAACAGACTAATATTATATTGAGAACAGGTATTGACACTCAATATTTTTTATTTTTAAAATCCTGTCTATGATAAGGGTAAAGTATTGTTTGCAATTTATATATAATTTCTATACCATTCATATATATGTACATATGACACAAGCATAAAAAATATGTCCATGTGCTTACACACATCAGTGCCTATATATTTGTAAGCATGTGTGTATGGTAAGGGATATATAGGATTCATTACTAGCTACACTAATTGGAGATTCATTGAAAGTCAGACCTTTTGTATACTGTTAAACATTGTTGAATTTAATATAATTGTGAAGATATTGTGAAGCCTTAAAATATTTACTCAACATCGGTCATTGTAGAATGTTCACTCTATTTTTTAAACTCAAAAAGGTAATTTCTTCTTCAAATGACATTTAAGAATATTATCCTAAAGCAATTTCCACAATCAGAAAAAACCCAACAAATTAATTGCATAAATATTATCTTCTTTTTGTCAGGTGATCAGTTATAATATCATAAACTATAGAGAGAATCTTTCAGCTTTACTTGAATTCCTCTCAAGTTATCTATTTTAACAACAGAATAATATCAGAAATCCGCTTCCTTTAAAAGATATGGAGGAATTCGGTATGAACCTAAAATTACAGAGAAACATAAATGAAGAAATTTAACTCACAAATTTCATGTGAACCAAGTTAAACTCAACAGCTCACAAGATGTAACATGAAATTGGCAATGTTATATGAAGTCGTGCTCCAAATTTATGTTCTACTTGCTGTAACTTTAACACCAGTTTATATTCACTGTTATACTTTTAGTCTTCATTTTGCAAGAAGAGCACAAAGATTCCTCTGGGGCTGTGACCAGTAGAGGATGACTAGGAAAAGGCAGAATAACAGGAGAAATGAATCCTGATGCCTCTCTTGGCATTTCTTTCCTGCTGCCAGTAATCAGATGTGTAAGGACTTCCCAAGCCAGAGATTATTTCTTCATGTTATTAGCCTTTGAGTACCTTTTTTCCATGAATTCATCTAATTGCTTTCTTAAAGTCACATAAACTTCCAGGATTATAAGTGCCGCAGTTTAACTATGCACTGTTTATTTTGAACTTGCCATCCCATCACCTCCTCAGAAGCCCCTTCATGTTTTGCCTTATGATAAACAGTGAATAATCATTCCCTGCTCACTATCATGACACTTCTGATTCCTAGCATGTCTTCTACCCTCCTCAATCATCCAGCACGCTAAGTTAAAAAAAGCGGTGTGCTAAGAGGACTTGAATAGATTGAAGTCTTCAAACTAACATTCACCGACTGCTTAATTAGATAATCTTTTAAAGTAAAAAGTATTTGCACCGCTTCTCTGGATGAAACGTGTTTTTCTAGGTTGTTGTCTAAGAGATATGTCTCTTTTCTTGGAGCTGTGCTCAAGGATCAAGCTTCTAAACAAACTGATAGCAAAGACAATTAATAGCAGCACAGCATGGTTATAATTCAAAGTGTATAAGGCAGACCTCGGTTCGTTTATACAGCACATGTGTATGTGAGGACTGTCAAAAACACTCCTTTAGAAAGAGAACAGGTTGTGCAGATTTAGCAGGTGAAACCTCTTCTCTAGCAGGCGTCCTTCAGGCATAAACCAGCCAGCGATTTAAACAAACCGTTCTCCTCCTCCGCAGAGTGAATCATATCACATTGCTGGTATTTGGGCACCGCTAGTTAAAATGCGTCTGTTTTTCCAGCTGAATCTGTCAAAGTCAATGCGATGGTAGCATTCAGAGACCGGAGCCAGCACAGAATGGTGAGAACAAAAGAACGCGTCCTCCCTACCAACCAAAACAGAACACAAACAAACAAACAAAAAACTTACGCATTAGGACAATTCCCAGCTTAAAAAAAATAAATAAATATTTGCTTCAATTTTCAGTGCTGAACTCTGACATGGACTGTCATGTACAATTACACTCTGTAGGTGTTTGACTGAGTGTTATTTCTTTCTGCAAAAAAGAAAACACTTACTATCTCTACCAGTCAGCCTTTGAATGGGCTTTGTGGCTTCTTACTTTTTTTCTTTTTAATTCAAAGCTCCAACTTAAATGTATTTGAGAGAAAAGTATTCTGTTGCATTGATTTATCTGCAAATGGGCTCAGGCTAAACCCCTGACTGAGGCAGACACAGTGTGGAAGTGGTTAAACTTTTGCTGTAACTCAGGTCCGTGGCAGAATGTAATGTTGAGTTACCGGCTTTGAAGAGCAGAAGCAGGAGGGAAAACCCTTATTCCCTGAGCTGCTCGGCTCTGGGGCCTCTTGGGTGTCATGGAAAAGATGTGCCCTGAACTCCGGTTAGCAAATTGCAGTTGCTTCCTTTGGGCTCTGCTTTGAGTTAGTTGGTGTGAGCAGAGGATGAAGCTGTAATACTAAAATGCTATTTGCTTCATCTTAAAAGAATTAACAATTACCTGAACTGTAGCATCAAGCATATGAGGGGTCCTTAAGCATGTATGGGGCTCAAGTCAGCAGTGTGAAGTCTAGATTTCTCTTCCTTGCTCTCTGCTTAGCAAAAATGTAACTTTAAAAGAACTGACCTTTTAAAAAATGTTATCAGTGCCTGGCTTGGTCTTAGTTCATCTGCTCTTTGCATCACAGTAGAAGAAACAAGAGCCTCACAGTTGCAGGAGGCTCTCAGACATGATGACTACATCCCTACCAATAAACCGGGCAGATCCAGGTCCTGTTCGCTGGCCCTGGGGGCAGGAGCATGCTGTCATAACATGGCCACATGCATTTATTAAACTCTCCTGGCCTCTAAAATAGGGAGGCCGCATCCAAACCGCCTTGTCGATTGTCCCTGGCCCAGGCTAACTCCTGAACCAGGACCAGGAATAGTACAAGAAGCAAGCCCAAGCCAAAACCATGCCAAGGACGGCTCCAACAATTTAATGGCAGAAACAACGACATTAGGGGCCAAGGCAAAACCTCTGGCACTACTAATTTGTTAGTATAGACACTGCAGAGGGATATGGCGAATTGCCCAAGTGAGATAGGCGACTCTTGGCCATACCCTGCAGCCAACACTAACACAAGTAGTCCCTGGGAGCCCAGGGATTCCTCTGCCCTCAGCATCCTGCACCCTTAATCCCACCTCAACTGTGTCATTCCACATCTTTTAAGGAGCGTATAACAGCACCACCACCTTGCTACTGTCCCATTTTATTTCTTGGTGGGACCAGCTGCTGCTCCCCCCTTCCTCCGCAGTGTCCCCCAGCCCACGCCATTACCTGCAGTGCTCTTCCAGAGCCTACAAATTTAGGCTTACAGAGCCTTAGTGCTGTACAAAGATTAACAAGGCTGAGCATATTCACAGTATATGGGCACGTGTCCCACTGATCCAAGAAGAGCTACAGGAAAACAACCAAAGAAAGAATTTGCTCCAGCAAGATTTGGATCTGCAGCATACTCTATTATGGCAACATCATGGGATTATGTTACTAACAGTGCCTGAAATATCTGCTGCTGAAAGATAGATTCATATTAACAGCATGTGCCGTTTGTTGGGAGCATTGTGATAAAAACAACTATCATATTGCTAGAAGTCTGATGCTTTATAAAGGCTATGTGTCATGCAGCGGTCTTATATCATCAGTGGGAGAGACTGAAATGATACTTCTTGGCTTCGGAGAGGAAAGCCTAGCACTTAAACTGGAAAAGTTACAAAGTCCCAGCATTTCTCAATGTAATATCTACTTTTTTGTCTTCAGTCTTGTTTCTTCCCCTGTCAGCGGGTGACACCTGTCCTTCACCAGTTCACAAGCCCACTCCTGATGAGGTCAGGATGGGTGAGCCCACCATTGCTGTCACTCAGGGGTGTCGCAAGCCTTGCCAACTGCCTGATGTATCGGCATCGCCCCCCGCTGCTCCTTCCACGCAGCTGGGGGACATCACCCCTTGTGCTGACATGACAATCGACTTGAGCCCTACAGCGCAGTGCACACCCAGGCACTTCAGAGGGGTGATACTTTATTTAGGGTTAACTACCTGTGGGGACTGATGGGCATGACTTTGCAACCCAGTAAGGAGGGCATTTCTGTGAAAAAAAGGTGAATTCTGGGTCCTGTCCACTGCTTGCAAACTTCAGCACAAACCACTACAACAGCCCGTGGAAGAGCAGGGTGCCCCACCTGCTATGTCTCTCCCTCTTTAATCTTTTCCCGATGAATCCAACATTTTTTTCTGCCTCTAGGAGCAGTCTCAAAAACAGGGAGAAGTATGAATTTCCCCTCTTTTTCCCCTTTCTCAGGCAGTGTGGTGGGCAGGACATTTTCAAGGACTGGGGATGTCGGATCCCCCCTGAAGGAGGTAGGCATAAAACATCAGTCATCCACAGCCTGGGTAACTAGTCTCATTGCTCATAAACAAGGAGCAATAGGTAGCATGACTTTTATTGTGTATTCTTTATTTGAACTGGTCATGGCAACTCTGTGGGTTTTATGGCAGCTTATGGCCAGATTGTTTTGAACATGATGATGGGATCAAGCGCATCCCCTTGTCCAGAGAATCCTAGCTGGACTTAAGCAGAAAGGCTTCCCTGTGCTACTCCAGCATCTGCAGGATGGGAAATGTAGGTGTATAGGAGCTTTACATGTAAAAGCCAGGATGGATACCAACCCACTAGCGTTAGACACCCAGCTATTTCAGAGGTGGCTTTGAGGTTCACGACTCTTAAACTTTCTGGCAAGACCTACACTAGTGGCACAAGTTCTTTGATAGTTCTGGCCAAATTTATATAAACAGGGCAGCACTTCATTTACTTGCTTTATTCAAAGTAATGATCAGGTGAGGAACTGGATATTTAGCTAACAAAATGTTTCAGACAAGTTTAATTTTTGGCTACTGCAATATTTCCCCACATGAAAAAAAAAAAATAAACAACTTTTTTCTGCTAAGATTTGTCATATTCACATTCATTTTGGTAGTAATAAATAATAATTCTGGCCTCATGACTGAATTATTTTGTTTGCTATTCTAGCAGTTTGCTCACAGAATTAAAGTAGTTTTTTTGTTTGGTTTTTTTTTTTTTTTGTCGTACAGTAAATCACTTCTCTGAGGGTGACCATTTTAGGACTATCTTCTCCATAAGAAGAGGGCAGATCTAAAGCTTAACTCCCTGCAAAGACTCCAGTTAGTTCTGGATCAAGAACCAACGTTCCTTACAGCGGTCTGATCAAGGAGACATTCTACTGAGATAAATGTTTTCAAATTAAGTGTCCTCCCAAGGACTGAAAAGGACTGCCCAGTAATTTTCTTCAGAACTACCCAAAAGCCACCATTGGCAATGGAAAGCAGTAAGATGGAGCACTTGTCCAGAATAAACCAGAACTGCCTAAGCCCCAAACCCCCTCACATTTTTGGTTCTGTTAGCCCAGTCAGATACTTTCTTCTGTTCGGACACATCTCAGAACCTTGGTTCTGATTGTTGTTCTTTGCCACCCCACAGGTCTGTGCCGTACGCGATTTCACGGTTCTTTTCCAGTAATTAACGTAATACCAAAGGCCAAGGAGGGGTTGTGGCTGAAAATTAATGCTAGAGCAAAGGCCCATTAATCATGGCTTTCTACAAGCCAAATTAACTACAGAAGGTAGTGCCGATAATACGACAAAAATTAACTACAGAAAGCTGCTAAAAATATGTAAATACAGTCTAAGCCTTTGGAATTTTTGTCTTTAAAAGATTTTAAAAGAAAAAAACAATTATCTTGGTTATAGAAAACAACTTGTCAACTTTTTTTTTCTGTGCAGTATTAGAAACAGAAGATCAGCCCAACAATATTTTAGAGGATTTTATTTTCTGCTTATTGGTTTCTAACCAGGATCTAATCTGTGAAGGAAAAAAAATGCTTTCATTTCTGATGTAAACCTGTTGCCTACAGATGTGCATTTATTAACTAACATTTAGTGGCTGCTAGACATACAAAGCTAGAGAAGGACAAAAGAAAACTTTCCCAATATAATTAACGACACTACTTTTCTGTTAAAAATCACAATGTCCTTAACATTTGACAACAGCTTATATTTTCTGAATCGTGAAAAAAAATCATTTTGAGGGTTTCACTTGTGCTAAGCACTTTTGATCATAATTCCGAAGTCACTGAAGTCATTAGAAAGACTTGGACTTTGGATCATGTTGCAACATTTCCCAGGAGAAGTAGCTCTTTTCCTGAGGTGGAAGAAAGCAACCACCATGTATAAAATTTGCTGATAGGGTAGGTGTGAAGAGAGCGTGCTAACTCTAAAAGAAACTACAGGAGGCATGAAGGATCTTATGCATCAAGCAATTTAATATTTACAAGAATTTCTTATAGTAACTAAATAAAATAAATCATTTCATCAAGTGGAAGGTGTAAGGTGATTCTCCCAGGAAGCCAATTAACTGTTCCAAGGACTTTGTGTAGGATTCACCTGCTATAGCGTACACATCTGAGGTTTAGATGTCTAAGCCTCAACTAATCCCTAAGTTCCCTTTAGGGTCAAAGACAGAAGCTGTCACCTCCGAGAAGCTGTTTATCTTATCCTATGGTAGACACAGCAGTCAGGGCTATATGCTGGAGATGACAAATTTTATGTCTGGGAGCTGAAGTTGAATATTTCGATTTTCAGATACAACTTTAGGTCTATGCAGCTGGGCTTGGTGAGTCTCGTTGTACGAGTGAGCACTGACGCTTAGATCAATAAACCATACAAGAACACATCAGCCAAAACCCAACAGATCTGTGCTTTTCATTGGCATACAGAGTGAACAAGAAACTCTGATTTAGCTCAAAACCTGAAAAACCCACTTGGGTGCTCACAATTTTTGTAGACTACTGTGGGGAAAACTATGAAGAAAAATCTGGAAGACAAAGGGGAAAAAACTGAGAAAAAGGCAAGATTTTCTACAGAACATTTTCACTTTTGGAGAAAAACTCAGTAAAACTCAGTTCTCCGCTGAAACTGATTTCATTATGCAAGAAAACAAACTAACTGGAAACATTTAATCAAAAAACTAGTGTTCCTTCAACTCTTACAACACATTAACTTAAAGCTAATTTCTTCAGTGGACCAAAGAAAATTTATAAACTTTCTTCAAATTTAAAAGACATTTTTGACATAAAAGTTTCTGAAATCCAAAGCGGATACTCTCTGCGTGTGTATGTGTGTGAGAGAGAGAGGAGGAGGGAGAGAGAGATAGTCCATCTGCCTTATCAAAAATTATGCTAGAGATTCAAATCAGGCCCTGACATGTGAGGCAAAACCAGATGTTTTAACCCACAAAAGGCTTTTCATAAAATGTTTGAGGTTTTCTTTTTCTTCCAATGCAAAAATGAAAATAAACAGTCATATTTTGATATTTTTTGCGGAGGTAAACAGAAACCACCAGAAAGGCTTTTTTTAGCCTGAATTGTTCTGGTTATATCACAGGCACTTAGATCCTCACAACCACAAGGACGGTGAATGGTGGAGACAACCGACCTTCACTGGAACCCGTCCATCATTTAATGACACTCTTTGCCCAGGGTTATCAAATGCAAAGAGTGAGAGAAGGAAGAGGAAGAGGGAAACAGCCTGGCAGAGCCCGCCGTCGCTCACCCCGCTGCGAATGCGGAGTGGCTCTCCTGCCCTCAGAAACATTCCTCTGGATTTACACTGGAGTAAATTAGACAAGAATTCACTGCAATAATATAAAACTGTTTACAGTTTTAATAGGAAAGAAGGTTAAAAATACAAAGAGAACAGTGAAGCATCTTTTTCACATTACCAGTGTTTTTAAAACTTTATCAGACTCAAATTTAGCTTTTAAATGTAGGTCAGAATCAGAACCAGGTTTCAAGTTCACCAACCCGCCCATGTTTTGTGCTTTCTGTTACAAAGAGGGGTAAGTTTATTAAATCAAAGTTCATGGAACTGGAATCTATAAACCCAAACTTACATATCCTGGTCCTTGTTCAGTGTTGATTTGTTTTGTGATGATTTAGAATCACCACAAGGCAAAACAGTGTCTGAAAAGAAACTCGGGGGGAAAAAAAAGAAAACCAAAACAAACAAAAAAAAAACGGGGGGGGGGGGGGGGGGGGGGGGGGAGAACATCTGANNNGGGGGGGAAGAACTTCTTAATACACCCAAATACTTCAGGAGAAGAAATGTGTAGAAATTTATCTAACTCAGAGAAAGCTTATTAGTCCTTGGAGAAGGGAACACAAGTGCTATATTCCTGTAAAATTTGGAGGTGACTGAATAACCTCATGCTGGACCAAATACAGGCCCATTAAAATCACTGGGAATCTCTCCATTGACTACAATAGGCTTTGGATCAGGTCTCTTTTCCTTTTTTAGGCAAGGCAACACAAGATGGGGTGAAATCCTATCCCCACTGAAGTCAACGGGAGTTTTGCCACTGACTTCATTTGGATGAGGATTTCACTCCTCCTCTGTTATCAGAATATAAAGTGTGTTTTCCGGATCTAATCTGCTGGTTGTAAAAGACGACAGGAAAAAAGAAACAGTAACACCATCCAAAACACAGAATACATCATGAAATGACAATATTACTGTGTGTCCAAGTGGCGTGAGACACTCAAAACAAAAATGGCGATGGAACACGAAGCATCACAAATGCGTACGAAAGCCTAAATTACATATATTACCTGCCAATATTTCTTCATGTTGCAAACCGTGGCATAGAAATTTTGTGGCAAATAAAAAATTAGGAATCACATTTCTAAAAAGACTGACCTACCTATCCAGTCCTGCTGGCATTTCTGTGGCTGGTTACCTTGTTAAAGCGTCACAAAAAAGCTCAGAAACAAAATGTTTGCGTCCGATTTTCCACGCTTGGTTTTCACTCTCCATGCCAAATTAAAAAAAACAAAAAAATCCTCCAACCAAACCCTTTTTCCTTAAGTTGCTCCCAGATGTGGATACATAAAAAAGAAAAACACCGAGTGGATGACCATCCAGTTTTCCCCATTGTTAGGTCTTATGCTTTTTGCGGGTAATGGTAGGGTTGCGTTTCTTTCAGAGCAGCCCTTGCGTTGGGTCATCACAAGGTCAACGTAGTCATTGGTCTGGGTCGAGGGATGCAGGGAGTAAGGGAACGTCTTTTGGTGCTCACCTCCCATCAGTGGGAGTGCAATGTGAAAGCACAGCTCCAGGTTGCACCCTGGAACACTTAGGAAGAGATGAGGAGGTGCAGCAGTGCCTGCCCTGGAGGTCACCTCCCTCCACCTCCCAAATGAGTTTGGACCTGACCTCCTCCTTCACTAGGAAACACACTGGAAAGCGAAAAAGCCATGTAGCGAAATGAAATGTATGAAATCTCTCGCAGTCCAGAGGCAGGCACACGAAAAAGGAAACAATACAGAGTGCTGTCTTTTTCGGCATAGATTGCAGATCAGAGCCTCGAGACTGGGCCCCAGATGAGAGCGGCAGGATGCAGCTGACGATGCACTGACTCATGTATCCACTGACAAGTAGCAGTATTAAAACAGGGCGTAAAGATGCCACAACTCTGCGTGAGCGATTCGTCAGCCAAGGCAGACACAAGCGAGAGCGTTAGCAAAGCCAGCGGTTCCCAACTGGTGAGGCACGAGCCTCGAGCAGATGCAGGGCTGCGATGAGACCCGGGCTGTCGCTGCACCAGTAAAACAAACAAGGGCTTTGCCTCTCCCTGCCAAACTGTGCCCAGGAGAGGTGGCGGCCACACGCCACGGACCACTCTGGCAGGTTCACAGAAGGGTTTCAGCATGAACCAGGTGGTCTCAGCCTCCCAAAGCCCTCCTGACCCCCTCCCAGGCCACCATCCCATTGCTGCCATCACCAAATTGAACGGTAACGCCTGAGGTTAAGGGCCAAAGAAGCATAAATGAGGGCAGCAGTAAGGGTCCCTAAGGTGCAGAGCATGGAAAATCTCTGCCAGGAGAGTCGGATGCAGCAAGTCTGGGAAACGCTGAGGGAAATCAGGAGGAGAGCAGGGTGGAGAGACCAAAACAAAACACCAGGCAAGAGGGGAGGGACGTGAAGTCCAGGGGGTAGCTTGGGAGCATGCTACAAGGTGTGCTGAAAGCAGAGTCACCCTGAAGTGATTTCAGGAATCAAGAGCAAGCCTGGAGAGTCCAGAGGGTGTGGTGGTGACTTTGGTTGCTTTGCTGTGACGTCCCCGGGCTCCGACAAGGGGGATGCGAGCCGGTGCACGAGTGTCTGAGGGACACAGGGCACTGCACGAGAACAAACCGGTGTGCACAGCCGTTTGTCAGTGTCACTAATTGTGGAGTGACAAATATGCAGGCCAGTCTGAAAGCTTTCTTTCACCCCAGGCTTTTTTCCTGCATGTGATTTTGGCAGCTGGTTCCTGGGTAATCAGATCTCTTAGTCAGTGTCTGTCACTATTAAGGCAGTGCCGGTTCACGCCATAATTGCATCTCATATGTAAAGTTACTTCTAAAAGCTGCCTTTGACAATTGCTATTTCTTCTTTGTATCGGGCAATCATTAAAGACATAGGCACAAATGAAACAATAGACTTTTAGGATTTCTTTCTGACGCACTCGCGTGGATGTGATCCAGTTGGCCATTCACGGTATTTTAAAGACAGTGTATATTTACCCACCCAGCTCAGCTCCAAGGTAAGCACCTACGCTCATTGCTAGAGTGCCGACAGGCTTTATTTACTTTTGCTGTAATGAAGTGAATTCTGCCACAAAAATGACCTTTGTTAACTGCAGGGCTATGCGCAGGAGAAAGATTGACACTGCAGAGGTGCACTGTGGATGACGGGAATCTGCTACACGGATCATGATATGGCAGCAAAAAGCCGGGGCAGGGGGGAAAGAGTGGGGAGGGTGGGGAAATCACTTTAATTCCAAGCTAAAAATAGTAATGCTTTGGGTTAAACATTGCCTCCACACATGGTTTGGTAAGAATCCTACGCAACATGTCCAGCTCTGGAATTCATATTTTAAAACAGACCAAAAAGTTGGAAAGGTTCTGGAAAACAAACCTTCTAACGAGATGTGAAGAGTTCAATCACTTTAGGCCCTCAAAGAAACAGAGAGCTGTTTTTAAAGCTTCTGAAGTGGAGAGGCATGATATGAGCAACCCCTTAACTGTATCAGAGAAAGACCCTACAAGATCAGTTGGCTAAAAGTGCAAAGCAGAAAAATGTAAACTGAAAATAGGACACAAATTCCTTACAGTGAGAGAGTAATTAATCACTGGAACATATTACCCTGGGAAGGGGTAAATTCATCATCTTTTGGAGCCTTTAAATGTATATTGGATGTTTAAGTGGCCTGCTTTAGTAGTTCAGCGGTGCGTTAGCAGCCACAGTATCATCCACTTGTCTAAGTGTAAAATAATTCCGGTTCCCCACGCTGCAAAACTGCTGCCTGGAATTAGGTGTCCCTTGTCACGCAGTACATCAGACATACTGGGACAGTGGCTCCTTGCCCCAAAATCTACGAGCACCACATCTCTTTAACCTGTGAGCTTTTAAATTGGGGTTTTTTGTCAGGTCATCTCTAACTTGGTTATGTTACACATCGTGCACCTTTAAAATGGTACAGTTATGCCGTCAGTAAAGTTTGCAGGTAAAGAGAAACTAGAAAAGAAAGTGCCAATGTGCAGGCAGCAGAGTTAATTTGTGACAACAATCCGAAGTCTGGAATGGTGTACTTCCTGAGAGCCAGCTACTCGGTCTTAACACTTCAGTAATTAATTATAGGAAGTTTTTGCTTACTTTATTTTTTAAACCTGTGAATCATTTGTTGGTGAATTCATAAATCTCACTGCTTCAGATGGTAGAATATAAAGGCTTCTGTACCTTGTTAATCAGAAAGACCCAACAGGCTTAACAGAGGCATCTTAAATTTAGCTTTCTCTAGTTGACCGAGTACATTGCCTTAAATGGGAATTTTCAATCCGTGGAGCTGCAGTCCCTATTGACCACACCAGCAGAAAGTAATTTTACAATGGAAGTATTACTGGATAATATTATAAGATAAATCAGATAATATTGCAATTAAATGAGATAAATAAGTTAACTCAGATCTCTGATAGCTCATGACTGAGATTTGATATGTCAGAAATGCAGGATCCTGAATGTTGATGGGTCAATGAAACAAGCAAGGTCCAAAGGAAGATTTTGAGGAGAGAGAGAAGGTGGCTGTGAGCCACCAGAAACACCAAAGAAAAAAAGGGAATGACAGAGCAGCTGCCTGTTAAAGGGAAACAAATCCATGAGGTGCTTGTATGTGGTAAATCTTTATGAAAGATCAAGGCAAATAGAATTCTGAACAGTAAAATGGTACTCGATCAGGAACTGCAGGTAATGATCAGTTTCTATTTATTTTATGTAGGCAAACACAGTACAGTCCAAAGAACAAAAACACTTGGATATTTCCAAAAAGATACATTCTGACAGTGGGAAAATTATAACAGAAATTTACTAACAGGAAAAATGTACACAAAAAATGTGAAAGACAATGGATAGTTCTTCAAGAACTTGTTTGATGACCAGAAAGGAGATGAACAAAAAAAAGACAGCATTGTCTGAAATCTTGCCTCAGTTCAGTGATATACTGAATGCTTGAAATTTCAGAAGGGTTATTCAAGAAACGGGAAAAAGATATCAAACATAAACAAAATCATACAGGTTAAAGGATTTCTCAGTGACAAAGGCACTCACATTCTTAATAGCAACAATGAAAACAAAGAATAAATAAATAAATATCTGTTTTCTGTTTAACCATGGTGTGTTTTAATCACCTAAGTATGATTAGAAAATTTTTATTTCAAAAAGGGGGAAAAAATGGTCCAAAAGAAGAAATTAGATAGTATCTACTAAGGATGCACATTTTAAAGCCATCAGCCTGGATAACTTGAACCCAGGAGTCATAAAGGACTTGCCTAAAGAAATCACTGCTCATTTGTTTCTTACTTTTTCTAAATCCCAGAACACCAAAGAAGTCTGAAAACAGCAGACAAATGATCACTTTGGGCAAACATCTGAGGGGCAAACTGTACCTACCAGAGTTACAATACAGATTATCCTGACATCAACCTCAAATAAAAGAATAAAAAAACCACACGTGGAATTTAACTGATAACAAAGTAAAGGACAATAACATAATGAATACCAGACAACATGAAATGGTTTATGGAAAATAGTGTTGCTTAAACAAACTTGAGTTCATTCTCCAAGAAGTTTTTTTTGGATAAATGTAACTGTGTAGATGCAATAAAATTTTATAGGGTGTTTGACTTGGTACCACACAACATTCTGATATAAAAATCAGCAGTATATAGTACTAAGAAACTGCACACAAAATACATTGAGAATTATCTAACTGATATAAATCAAAGTATTTGCAAGCAATGTCACTAAAGAGGGCTGTTTCTAGGAGGGTCACAAAATGATGGCTATAAACCTGAGACACCATACAATACTCAAGTATTTAAAAGGAAATATAAAATTACTGCTGATACTTTCTGTGCATGATGTAAAGACAGTTGGAATGGTAGAAAAAAGTGGGGAGGGGACAACCAGAGTGAATTGAACTGCTAGGTAATTTGGGTTTACTCAAAGAAAAGGCTTTTCATAAATTCACATGTCTAAGGGCTATTCCTATAAAACAGGAAAGGTCTTCTGGAAAGCAGCAGTTCTGAGATGGATTTTAAAGCCAGAATGGGCCAGACTGAGGTCCCAGCATCAAGCTATGTCAAAAAATATTGCTGCAGCCCCGAGAAACCTGTTAAGGCGGTGTTTTCTAAGATTAAACTCCTATATCTTTGGTGGGGCTAAAGCCATGACACTGGATAAAATTCTGATATTTTTAAAGAACATTGCACTACCCTTTTCCTGACTTCTCTCATGCCCAACAGGCACAGGAAGAGACAGAAGAACTCTACTGCATATCCCATCAATATAGTATTAACAACCATTACTTTTTTGGTAATTTGATGATAGTATACCACAATCTCATAAGACTAAAGTAAAGTAATTGATTTCAAAACTGACCTTTAATCTACCAGAAGACACAAGGACAACTATTGCCAAAGCAAAACAAATTTTCCTGTAAGTATTTAATTAATTGTAATGCTTAGATGGATTGAACAGAAGAATCAACACATGAAAAAGGTGAACTGCCTGAAAGTAGACTTTAGCGCTTTACTGCCGTGATTTGGCCAGTCATGCCTTTTGGGCTCAGAAAGGGGTTAACTGAGTTATACATAAAGAGGCCAAACTAGATGATCTCATGGTCTCTACTGACTTTAAACACTATGGAAAAGGACTTTGTGATTGGAATGAGATGTTCTCAGATGGGTAATCCCAAATTGAGGCATTAAAAACACATCACTGGAGAGGTTCTAATAAGCACATGAAAAGCTGTTGAATTTAAACTTTTGTGACTTCAAAATTACTTATCCAAATTTCTTAGATTTTTTTCAGTTTACATTATATTCCCATTGAGGCAGGATTATTTCTTGCATATCTATAAAATACCTCATGCTGAAGCTACTTGGAAATTTCCTTTCTCACCATGGAAAATTTTGACTTTTCATCAAAAAATGAAAAATGAAAAAAATTCTGTTCCTCGCCAAAATGCTATTTTTCAGGGTAAACTTTTTCCCAAGAGTGACTATTTTTTCACCAAAATAAATTGCTCTGTCAAAAGCAAAACTTTCAGCCAAAAACAATTTCGACAGAAAATTTTCAACCCACCATATCTACAATACTGGTGGTGCTATAAATAAACGGACCAAAACCACATTCACTTTAATCAGTTACATGCCAGATAAAATAAATGATCCTTTCACTTTACCCTGAAGCTTATTAAATTTGATCTGTGGGATGTTTTTTAAAGAAAAAAAAAGGTTATCGCTGGTTTGTTTTCTCTAGCTATGAAACTGGATCACCTTTTTATCTCCCGTCCGTCTACTGTGGTGATTGACATTTGGCCTTTAGCTTAATTAAAAA
>VXBO01007947.1:103623-136332 GCA_013400135.1 Rhinoptilus africanus
AAAAAAAGGTAAAAGTGATTTGTTTCTAACACATGGATTAGCTGAGTATTTTAAGTGTGGAGATGTCAGCTGTGGTATCTTACCGCTGTTGATGGAGTGGTTTGCTGGGGAGCAGGAAGAAGGTTTGTATCCCACACCATGTGGATGACCACACAACTTGGTGCCAACTGGAGGCTACCCTTGCAGGCACTGACACCAAATGCAACCCGTGGGTCTGGTTGTTATGAAATATACTGCAGGTTGAAAATATCTAGAGTCACCTGCAGCATGGAAAGAACTAGACTAAATTCCTCCATGGTAGTTTCCAACTTTGATTTCTAATGATCTTGCTTTGACTTATTTGTGTGAGAGTTCACATTATTTACTCTATGGTCAGTCATTTCAGTCACTGCTGAATGCGTAACACTTTATTCTGCAGAATATCTGGTGACAACACGGTATATTTCCAGACCAAAGTGCTTCTAAACATAATTTTACTCCTGCTTATAGATTTTCCTCTACATAACAAAAGCCTTTTTAACTGAATAGTGTCAAGAACTTTCTACGTCAGCAGCTCCCTATCTTAAGGTCACACATTTTAGCTATAAAAGTGAAAAAAAAACCACACAGGTTACATACAGCATAGTGCAGTGCACACCGCTGTCACCTGTTAGAAGGCACTTGACCATCATCCCTCCAAACCAGTCTGGATCCCACTTTTTGTTCCCACAGGAAAGAAGTCAGTGCCAGTCTAAGAGTGATAGACAAATTGTTCCGGGCTCCAAGACAAACCGACAGGAAAAAAAAGAATGAGAACCGCATGTAGACATCTCTGAGAGAACACGCAGGAAGATAGAGTGCTGTTAGACCTCATTAGATAAGACTGTTGCAGTTGGCTAGCAGAAAGGAGAAGAAATTAGGCTTTACTACTTTGAGTAAAAGTAACAGCGCTGGTGGAAGCCCGGCTCTTTTTCTGAGGTTAATCATACCAGAGCACACTTTGATCTTCAGTGTCGTGTGATGTCTGGTGATTTAAAATAAATCTAATTGGCCAGGAAGAAATAGGTCTGGGCCCAGGATTTTCAGGGTGGAGGAAAGAGCCCTGCCCCTGGAGGGAATTCCATCCTGCAGATGAAGGACATGGCCGCTATGATGGATGAGGACAGGCAAGATCCAAGGAACTCTGGGACAGCTCCCTGAAGAGGTGGCTCTGAGCTCTTTCCTCTTCTTTCTTACCTTTCTTCTCTGGTCTTTTCTACACTGTTTCCAAATCTCTCATATTTTCCAGTAGATGATTGGATTCCATTGCAGGTGATCCATCACCCTGCAGGTTACACTGCAGAAATGATTAAAGTTCCAGACCAGGCTCTTGTTGGCAGCATTGGCTTTAGGTGTTACCTACCCATAGCTGCAGCTGTACATGTAGCACTCCCTGAAGGCACAGCTCACATCCCACCCACAAAATGAAGCATACCTGAAAGGGAAAACAAAAAGCTTTGGAGAGGCTGTGGAGAAAGGGTTTCTGAAAGGACCGGGACAAAGTACGAGGGTCAGAATCTTGGCCCTTTCATAGTGGGAGTCCTGCTACTAGTTTCAGCTCTTTCCTGAGCGCAGTGAGCAACGCTTGCTGAGCCTTTGTCCTTTTGAGGAAGCAGCTGCCCACAGACGAGCACTGAAGGCCTCAGAAAATCTGGTCACACTGCTCATCCCAACTGTTTTTCCAGGTGATAATGAAGTCTTCAACAAAGACGAGATCCTGAGAAAACAAGGTCTCCAAACAGTGTGAGGACAGTGACAAGTGACACAGGAGGGTGAGCAGTGTGTGTCAATAAGTAACTTAAGTGTTTAGGACATGGGATGGGAAAGCAAGAAGCCACGCTTGCAGTGATGCACCTGGTCAACCCCACTCCTTCCACGCTCCTTGGCCAACACTGGCTACACGCTCAGCATACTTGCCTGAGATTCAGACTGTCAGTGCAAATTCAGGGAAGAAAGCAATCCCAGTCACCAGCCATGAACGTTCAACAACTAGGATATAAACCTCAGCTTTACCAGCGATGTCAGTGCAAAGGCTTGGATAGGCGTTTTCAAACCAATCCACACCTGCCCTTCACAAGCAGCTTTCACTGATGGCCCAATCTCTCTGAAACAACATGCTTCTTGGCTTCTGTCAGGGATTTGTTTGCCTCAAGAGACCAGGATAAAGTCCTTAAAGTTTTCTCTGCTGTTACTCTACTGCCAGTTAATGCTCAGTACGAATTGCAGACCTCAAAATTATGGATGAATCCAGAGACACAAAGTCAAAGTAAAGGGGAAAAAAAAAGTGGTCTGGCAACCATCCAGTCACCAATGGAACTGGAGGAAACCCTATCATATGAATCATTTAAAAATAAGATCAGTCTGGACACAGCACTGGAAAATGTACCGTGGGGAACAGACTTGTATTGGCGAGGGAATGAGCAGGATGAGCTAATCCTGTAGGTCTCTTCCATCTCTAGTTTCTGAGGGCCCAGTCCTCAAGGGACCTTGCAGGTTGGGCTCGTGCCATGAGAGTTTGCTTCAAAGAGCACTAATACAAGAGCTACGATAAAGCTAAGAGCGCATTATCACAGATGTACTGTTCAACTTGTTACAGTAAGCACCTTTGCAAAGGTCTCCCAGGCACTAAGACCTGAACTAAAAGGTAAAAGTAACTTTGAAAATGCCTGATGAAGGGTATTTGAGAAAGCACCTCTTCTTTGACCAGGCAGAGGCTCAAGGCTCAAAATCCCTACCTGATACTGTGCCTGCATGGAGCTGGGAATTTGGTTCAATGCATCATTAGAGACAAAGTCCAGCTGTGAAGCTTGGAGCTACAGTCCGTCTACTATGGTATCTGTTTACATCCAGAAATTTGGTTTGGGATGTTATCTAGTCAGAATACACTGGCAACCTGCCTTATCCTATTCAAAACAAATGCCCTGGTTATTGCTAAGTCCAAACATCAATAAGAAATGTTTTTGGGAGAAGATGATGGAGTAGAAAAAGACTCTGAGCCTTCTTTCCAGTCACCACTTCAATAAACTGCAGTGTCAAGGGATTGCAGCAATCAGTATTAAAACCTTGTATCCGCTTGTTTTCAACTCCCTGGGTATAAATTTGCCTGGAGAGGTGAGAACAGGTTTTTATCTACAAAGGCCATGAAGCGAGTCAGGAGATGTGAGTTTTGTGTCTGGTTCTAGTCATCACTCACTTTCTCTCCCAGCTCCTTAACTTCTTTTTTGCACTAAAGGAAGCCACGGTGTGTTCTTTTTGTAAAACGCTTTTGAATTCTCAGCTAACTGGTGCTTTAGCAGCATGAAGTGCTAGCGCTGCTCGAGAGGAGGAGGAAGAGGAACCGTTGAGGGTGGTGCAAGTGGGTAATGGGACAAAACTAGCAAAGGGATATTTTAGGCTGGAAATCAGGAAAAAATTAACAATGAGGCCCATTAGACTGTCGAATAGGCTCCCAGAGGGAACTGCTGGCAGCCCCACCACTTGAGTCATTTCACATAAGACTGGACAAAGCGCTAGAAAATACACTGTAGGGAACAGCCCTGGGCTGACCTTCAGGGAGCGGAGGGGAAGAAGGGGGGGAAATGGACTGTGTGACCTAACGGGTCTTTTCCATCCCTAACTTCTATGAATCCATTACTGGCTAGTGAAAAATGTGATGTAAGGGCAGCCTGCAGTGATTGGCAGACTAAATGAAGGTCAGGAATAATTTTTTGGATGCCTTGAGCACAGTGCGTGTCCCAAGCACTGACCACACTCACTCGGCATGTTTAGCCACCTGGCAGCTTCGCTGTAGCCAACCCAAATAGTTCATATAAAATTGAAGCGAAATAGCAAACAACCATCATTCTCAGAAACATTCACTTTTCCTGGGATTTCATTTTCTTTCTCTTTTTTTTTTTTTTTCAGACAATCCAAAAACAAGTGATTGAGTTGAGGTACTTGCTGAGTGAACTCAGCCCGGTCAAGGCTGACTGGTGTCTGGTAGAACCATTGTTGGAAACAAATAAGCATTTACAAGAGGAAAGTCCACCCGCTGTATTTGGATACCAGCTCAGGCTACTTTTAGGGCAGCAGACTGCTCCTTGGGCTGATAGACCATTGTAAACATGGGCTAGAAAATCATGCTTGTCCCACTGTGGACAGACACGCCTCACCCTAGGCTGTCCGTGTTCCTTCCTCAGTGCCTTCACAGAGCCCTTGGAAATAAAATTGTATGTTGCAAGCACCTGGAAAGCCCTGACTAGATCTCATTCTCCTACACTGCCAGAAACACTCTGTCTCCGGTGGTTACCAGCGCGTTCTCATTCCTGGGGCCAGATTTTGGTGGAAAAACTCTTTACTGATTCATACATGCTAGTTTTGTATGTCTTGCTGGTGCACTTGGATTGCCATTCCTGATCTTGCCTTGGCCTCTTCCAGGCTTGGCCTCTGGAAGGGGGCAAGATGAGTGTTGGGTGTTGCTGACAAAGAGAGCACTCTAATTGGCAAAGGATCTTGGTAAGACACCAGAGGAAAGATGGGATGAAAAAACATGGGCAAGAGGAGGTAAGGGAAGTGTAATCAGCCAATAAAATAAAAGGAGGCATGACTAACTGAGTTAAGTGGAGAGGAAAGAGCGTATAATTGCCGATGAAAGGAGAATCTAGTCAAGCAGTGCAAAAGCCAGAGGTGCAGAGTTAATGCACAAGTGGTCACACACAGCCGAAATGCAGTTCTTCAGCTCAGGAGATTTTGCTTTGCCCTGACTTTGGAAGGTTGCCCAAATTTTATGCCAATTTTTATGAAGGCATTTTTATGGACTCCAAGCAGTAGAAGCTCACTGTAACTGGAAGCACTTGGCACTTGGGGCATGACCTGATGGACTTGTGTGATCCCTGTGTGCAGCCTATCAGGCACTTGGCCATGGCAAGACAGACGTCAGGAGGAAGCAGCAACCCAGAGCTCTCACTGCACAATCTGAGAGCAATGAGGAATGCATCCCCCCCTCCATTCCCCACCAAAAGCAAACACCATAGCTGGCTCCACATCATCTCAGGAAGCTGAGATCCCCCTCTTGAATACTACTTTTCTATGGTCCTCAAATATCAGCAGGTCAATGAACGTTGCCCTCTTTTTACTATATGCCATAAGGAGCTTCCACTGAGTTAGAGCCCTGTGAAAGTTTCCTTTTCAGTTACAAGCAGAGGGAAGCAAGGAAGAGGTCAGCTTCACTTTCCTCCTTTACTTTCGTCCCATGGATACCTGGCAAAGTATCCGTAGGTTTATTTTTCTTATCTGTGGTTTTATTTGTCAGTCCAAGTATATCAAATCATACACAGGTTTTGGTCAGGACGGATCTTGAAAGGAAAATGATACTTTCTCTCAATATTTTGTAGATCAGAAGAAATTAAACAATGGCTGTAATTTCAGTGGTACAAGCCACAGCTGATGTGGGAAGAGGGATCAGATGATGACAGACAAAATTAATTACATGCAACAAGACCAATAGACTAGAGGCTGCTATGGGAAAGAAAGGGGCCATTTGCACTGCTACCTACATGAAATAGAAAGCATGCTTTGCAAATTTAGCAGTGGGGACAAGAAACATTACCTTTTCATAAGTGGGTTCTTCAGAAAAAAATACATAAAGGGACAATGTGTCCAAGCCTTTACCACCACCTGACAATGTTTTTGTTTTAACTATTTGCTTGTCAGAGACTAGCCAAAACAACTGAAGTCCACATGAAGTCACAACCTAAAGTACATTAGTCATTGCCTAAAATTAAAAATGTCAGGCTGGCTTCATTCTGTTAGTCTGTTCAGTTTACAAAAAAATAAGAGACCTTTCAGAGTCCCTCCCAGGGACACAGAATGAAGATTCCTGGTTTGGTTTGGACCTGTCTTTTATACTTGAGCCTCTGAAGTGCAGCAGTCTACAACAACACTGGTGGTTTTCAAGCTTTTTTGACCTGGAGATCCCTAAAACTTTCCCAGCAGAGGCATGGATTTCATATAGAAAATATATACCTAACATGTGACCCATTGCAGTCTGCAGAGAGGAGGCTGAAAACCACAGTGCTTTACAGTGGTGAAAAACAGAAGCTGTCTCCTCACCAAAGCACACTTTTGGGTTGAGCACACTCAAATCCTGTGGTCGTGTTTATTGCTATTCCCAAGCTTAATCTTCTTTTTGTCAATCAGTATCAGTGTCTTTGGCCCATACCTCGGAAAGCAGCGTACACCTGCTTTCACACCAGACATGGCTGGACCATCTGAGCTCAGGGCTCCAGGGAGCTCATTTGGCACCAGTCTTGGACCTGTTAATAACTTTCCGTGTAGTTCCAGCCAAATCACACCACCTCCGTACCCCTCTCTGCAGAAGCAAGGATATGATTTCTCCTTTTGCTTATATTTCTCATAGCTGCCACCCGCACCTCTAGCAATCTTCTCATCACAAAATATCCTCCCCCAAACCAAGGCTTCTCAAAAAGGGTCAGGCTTTTGGTGGAGAAGACCCTCAGTCCTGTTTCCACCAGCCCTCCCTCTGCACACACCTGCACTTGGCTGCTCTGGAGCACAGTTCCCAAGCAAGAAACAAATGCTGCTTCTGTCAGGTCGAGTGCAGAATATGAGAGCAAACATGAATCTCTTTCCGCCCAAGACTTAACAAGCAATTCAGTTTTACATTTATCGAATATCAAAAGGGCAGAGGAAGAAATCGGTAAGCTGTTTCCCGTGGCATTCTCTTTCTACCTGAAGACAAGGCTCATAGATGTTTTGATAGCAAAACTCCCCTTTTTCCTTCTCAATCAAGTAAATGTAAGCCTCTCGCTCATCAGTGAACTATGCCGGAGCAGGCTGTTTTGCATTTAATAATGAATTGCATACCATCTTTAGATAGAGATCTTTTGGACTTATTTTTGGCTTCTCCGAGGAAATATGCTCTCCACCTGCTGCTCTGTCCCATGCAAACACCATCCCCACAGCGTTTCACTGTGGCAGGCAGACCCTGCCACCTAGTGCATCCAGATGTGTACTGGCCCCATGGCACATATGGTTCGAAACAGCTGGACGGATCCCCACCTCTCACCTGGGACGGCCTGATTTCTCCATAACGCCCTTTCCTTCAGTCGCTGAAGGAAACACACTGCCACCAGCAGCAGTTTTCCTGAAAGATAGAGCTGTGCGAAAATTCTCCCAGGACCCATACAGTTCTCAAAAAAAGCCATTTTGATTTTCATTTCCATTTAGAAAATGTCATCTCTGTATCTCTGTTAGTAATAAACCAGGTAAGCAGACACAGGGGCATCCTGTGTCCAGCTCTGGAGCCCTCAACATAAGAAGGACATGGGCTTGTTGAAGCAGGTCCAGAGGAGAGTCATGAAGATGATCCAAGGGCTGTAGCACCTCTCCTGTGAAGACAGTCTGAGGGAGTTGGGGTTGTTCAGCCTGGAGAAGAGAAGGCTCCAGGGAGACCTTATAGCAGCCTTCCAGTACCTGAAGGGGGCCTACAGGAAAGCTGGAGAGGACCTTTTCACAAGGGCATGTAGTGATAGAACAACAGGAAATGGCTTCAAACTGGAAGAGGGTAAATTTATATTAGATATTAGGAAGAAATTTCTCACTCTGAGGGAGGTGAGACACTGGAACAGGTTGCCCAGAGAAGCTGTGGATGCCCCATCCCTGGAAGTGTTCAAGGCCAGGCTGGATGGAGCTTTGAGCAGCCTGGGCTGGTGGGAGGTGTCCCTGCCCATGGCAGGGGGATGGAACTAGATGATCTTTACGGTCCCTTCCAACCTTAACTATTCTATGATTCTACGATTCTATTTTGTTCTCCTGTACTTCTTAGGTTATACCCCTTTGCTCTGGCTTGCTCACTCCAGCATCCAAAAGGAATAGTATTGTCTCATTGTATGGTCTCTTCTGGCCCCCTTATTCTGTGGGCTTTGCTCTGTGTCATGAAACAGTCCTTCAGAAAGGCCTCTAAACTTTGCTTCCAGTCATAGGTCAAGCAGCATGGCTAGTAAAAAAGGAGAGAGTACGCAGTCAATGACTGTGCTAGAGGTTGTCAGCAAACAGAACTGGACTTAGATGTCCATGTGTGGCCTGGGTCCTCTCCTAAGACTGAGCTACTCTCTGTGTGTATTACACAAAACACATCAACTTCCTGTGAAAAATCAGGTCTGGGCCAGTATCAGAGAGGGAATAGCAAACTGGACACAAAAGATATGATATTTGACAAATTTTGTTTGTCAAAGCAAAAATCTCCTTTCTTCTTACAATAACAGTTTATAAATTTTCAGTCCAGGTTTGAAAATCTTAGCTATTCCACGCTTTCCCCCTCACAGCCAGCAATTCTCTTTTCCGACAGGACAACCATCAGCTTTTTGCACTCTACACTGAACAAATATCCACTTCTTTCCTCATCTCTCATCTCTGGGAGGAAGGTATTCATTTTCCTCCACAGTAGCAATATAATATATTGCTTCAATCCTTTGTTAGCTGCCTCATCCAATTCATGTCAGCTTTTTCTCTTTTCTTCTGCCCCGTGTTTCTAAACTTGTGTCTAGAGAAAAGCCCTTCTTGCCATCCATTTTTCCAGCAGTCCACCAGTCTTGCCAAAACTTGGACTTTTCTTCCACTCAGTATCTTTTTCTCCCACACTTCTGGTGGTAAATAGATTCAAACTACTAAAGCGGCGTACATTTTTCACAACACTCATTGAAATGACTTACCAAGAGCCTTGGTAGACTCTCCACCAGTGGTGTAGCTGGTAGTTAAGATCAGAGCCAAATCACAGCCATGGGTGAGAAGGGCTGAGCCCTGAGCAGCGGGAAGGCGGGGGATCCACAAGATGCCTTTCTCATGCAGTGCCAGGAAAGAGGGGACGTCCATCTGGGCCACAGCACAGCTCAGATGGATGCCAGGGTAATTCCCTATTCCTGCCCCACAGGAAGGATTGGGACTTGCGGTGGGGGCACAGCTGGATTGGGAAGCAGCTCATGCCCCAGCCTGATGCTCTTGACAGCAGAAGCAGAGAGTCACACTCCCCGGGTCTCCTCTCCAGCCCCGTGCCTACCTGCATCCCCTTCCCCATCCATTTGCTTTAGTGCCCTTGGCACTGTAAGACAAACAGGAACTGCACAAATAGGGGTGTATTTCTCACACAACGGGGGCTGGCTGTCGTGTGAAGCACAGCTGGGGCTTACACCTTCCAAAGTGGGGGAGCTGTAAGGAAAGTCCGGAGGGGAAGGGGTCGGACAGGGTGAGGGGGAAGCAGTGAGATCCCTATATCAGCAACAGCCCCTTCAAACTTCCCCTGTCTCTCAAATCCCTCCCACCCCCCACTCAGACCTCTCCCAAAAGGTTCATCACTTCCATCCCCTCTCTGGAAACCATGACCTTTCTTCTCTATCTCCGACCTGACAAGCTTCTGCCTCCTGCAGCCTGGCCCTGTGACCTCCTCCTGAATCACACACCTCCCAAAAAATAACATTCATCACCTCCATATCTTCTCTGCAGTCCTCCATGACGTTTTTTAAGCCTGTTTGATGCTTGTGGTCTCCAAAAGCTCACTGATCTCACACTTGCCTACTGGAGTCCTTCTGACCTGTCCCAGTATCCTCACCCCCAACTCCTGAAAGCGCCTGGCCTCTTCCAGCCCTCCTCCTCTTACAACCCTTTCTGCTGCTGCCCTGAAATGAAATTTTGCCTACGCTGCCAAAAAGCCTTCAGCCATCTCTGATCATGATGGAAAGCTTTCTTCAAGTACTTTCTCTCCCAGCTGCAGGAAATCCTGTGGGGGCTATTCAGTGACCTCCATAATGAAACAGGTCAGATTAGATAACCACAATAAGCTTTCCTGGCCCTAAAGGTCTCTTGCAAAACAAATTGCACGATCTAGCACATGTAAGAACATGGATTAATAAGGACATTCAGGGAGGTCAAACACCATGTTCCTAAAGCCTTTGCAACTACTGATGCCATCAGGGCAGTCTAATACAGTGTGCAAATATAAACCTATAGATCTAACGAGGGAGGAAAACAAGCGTAAGTGCAAATCTATGTAGCCCTGATAGTACCAGAATTGCACCCATGTCATTTGTTTTGTATTATTAGACAAGTTACATAGACAACCCGTATTCCCCAGTTTGGACTAGCAAAATGCCAACGGACAAGGAAAAAAAACACTAAAGTTTATTTTTGTAGGAATAATGCGATGACACATTTTCAGCAATATATACTATATCGTCAAGCCTTCATTAGACAAGCCAAATTTTTTTGTGTAATTTCTGCAATAAAATATGAAAGCAGTAACATTCAGACAGAGAGGCTGGCTTTTGTTAAAGTGGGGCTCCAAGAATAACAGCTTGTGAATTACCAACACCATTGTTTGGAGGAAGAAAGTTGCTTGATATTAACAAATTCATTAAGCCAAAACTGACATGCCTGTTAAAGCAGCCATTAGCAGTCTCAATCTTTACGGACTTGTGTCCCAAACAACACCAATCATGGGTCCTGTGTCAAGTGCTCTGACAGAGTAACCTACAACCGCTGGGGCACAGTTACGTTTTCCAGCAGATGTTAATGATGATTTATGACTCACATTTCTTCCGTGTACTATGGCACTCGTACAACTCATTTGTGCTACATGCTTGCGAGAGTCATTTCACCCATCCATAATAGTAGTGAAACGCAACTGCCTCTAAGGGAAAAAGCAAGCGAGAGTTGGAGCTGCCATGGTAGCAGCACACAGGTGTCTAGAACAGGGGATGAGCAAGAGTCATCTGCTAAGTACCACCTCTCTGGAGGGTCTTTCAGCCTCTCCGTAATTTATTCCCTGACCACCCATCCAAAGTTATCATCCTGGTGGACAACCAACCCGAAGAGCATGTCAACGCTGCCTTTCTCAGACAGGGTGCATGCACAGAGACAGGGGATGAGCCCAGACCTAAGTGTACTCCGGGGTCTCAGCACATGGCAAACCTTTTTTCTTTCTCCAGTACAAACTGCCAAGAGGATTTAGGAAGATGGATAGTAATTTGCCCAGGAGAAATTTGGCAAGGACACCAGTGTAAGCATTCCAACCCCTCTGATAAACTTCATATGATATTACAGTTTTAGGTATGCAGTATCAGCGTCTGACTGCACGAGTGCAAGGATTATTTATTTGTTGCTTGGTCTGTTGTTCTTTTCATCTGAAGGACAGATTTGATCTCAGATAACATAAGGAAAGAAAAGGCTTCCACAGAATCATTGAGGCAAATTACAGCAAAACGTGTGTGAACATGTATTTGAAACACCTACACTGATAAAAACTCATTTTTCTTGTTATCTCCTCCTTTTCCAAAGGAAGCGTGTTGATCTTCCACCTCAGCTGAAACTCCCTTTAGCACAGGGCTCTTCCCCGTGTAAGGCAGTCACGTTAGTCAGATTTGGATCCGGAAGGTAATGAGCTTAAGTGAACATCAAAATACAACACTACCACAGTGGAAATTCTCTTCCCATCCCTTAAAAAATTGTAGGAGCATTAACAGACATAGAGCTATTAAGAGATCAAAGCTTTTACAGATGTGTCTAATGAAAGCAAAACCATTGAAGGCTCAGGTTCACTAAAAAAATCTTTCTTGAAGCTCAAATAAATGTGTTTTAGACAAGAATCATGTTAATTTTCACCTTCCTACCTGTCCACACACGTTTCACTTCTCTCAGAAATGACGTTTCATTGTCAAAAGAGATCCCATAAGTATTGTAGAGATGTGCAACTCCCATCACAGATAACCGACATCCTACAACACCATTTATGGAGCACTGTCATCTGGAAAACGTTTCTTCCCCGCAGTAGTTTATAGCTTATATAGAAGAAAAATGTCAAGTTTGGAGTGACAGAGACTTTTAAGTAAGAAAGGTTCACTTTAATCCCTAGGTCCCTGGGAAACTCAGCTGCCAAATATCTGTCCTACCCAACAAAGAAAGCCAAAGAAGCCTTACTCCTACGTGTCACTGTCTTTTACCAGTCAAACAGAGCTAAGCTTTAGCTGGATTAAAGCAAAACGGTACAAACCACCAGAGACACATTATCAAACAAACCCTTAGACAGCATGGAGACTACCATGGCAGGATCAGATAGGAAAGACAAATCAGTGTATTATGGTTTTGAGTAACCAAAGAGTAGTACGAAGTAGCAGCAAATCATCTCTGTTATTCCTCTGCCCTCCTCAGGGAAGGCATGTCCTGATGAATCCAAATCCACTTCTGCAGATCTTTCAAACAGCCAGCGGAAAACCTGCTTCCCTCTTGCTCTGTCACCACTGACACAACCTGACACCAAAGCAGCCGCTGCCCCAGCATCCCGGGATCACCGCAGTACATAGGAAACAAGGACAGGACAGAGATATCTCTCATGTTAAGCCTGCCTTATGCCAATACTGCTTAATAACCTATGCGCTGTGCCTGTGATCCGCACATGGATCCTAGTGTCCACAAAATAACAGCACTGTATTTACAACTTCTGTTGTCACTGTCAAAAGAACGACATGGGACCAAAGAACTAGCCCCCAGTAAAAGCCTATTGTATTATTTCAATAAATGCTCTGTTGCTACTGGGAACAGAAAGAAAAGTAGATAATAAGCAGCAGTCCCTTACACTAAATAACATTATACTAGCAAACACAGGAAAATACTGGCATGGAAAGAAGCTCATGTCACCCCTGCCCCTTTAAAATTTGCACTTGTTCTGTGTGTTCGTTAAAGCTTATGGCACACATAAACTTGCTCCAGCATATCTCACTAGCATAAACTCCCACAAAACAACACTATCAGTTACAGTCATATCAGAAAACAAATGAGCAAATTAATTGCATAATAAGGAAGCTCATTATGAAAGGACTGAAGATGATGCTCTAGAACTTCTCAAGGGCATATGATTTTTAGCATTGAGCTGAAACAGCCCCAGAAAATTCTGTTATTTGGAAATGTGGGGAGAGTTTCTGATTTGTCCCCCACTTTACTGAATCCCTCCGTTTACTCACTCTCTCTGCTTTCGGTCTCACATGTAGCCGCTGAGTTCTGGCACCCTGTCCAAGTCTCCCCATCCTGGGAATACCGACCCCATTGGTTCTGGAATCAGAATGACCACACGGCACTTATAACATTTCCAGACAGACATAAATACACAGATTAGTCTTTTCTGCATTTTTCCTCATAAAAACAACAGCAGCTTCGAAGCGCATTGGCACAAGCGCTGAGATTAAGTATTGCAACCTGCTATTGTTGGCAGGGTAGCTCTGGCTTCTTCTGCTTTCCCCACCTCCTTGTAATCCTCTCTCCTCTTGGAGAGTAGTTAAATGCTATGTCCATTCATGTCACCACGGAGTAGTCTTGGCAGATGCATGCCCCAAGGCTGGGATGTTTTTACGAGAACCGTTTTCATATTTCACTGTTTGCCTGGCTGATCCTTTATCTGTTCTAGGAGTTACACAACTAAACATACTGAACCCTCTGTCAGATGATTACATATTCCACGCTGAATTGCAGGATATGGAAATACTGCCAAACACAGTCCTGATCTAACTCTGTCGACTTCAGTGCACAGCAAAGAATTAATTCAGCCCTTAAACTCCTGCACATAGGTCTTTGGGAATGAATAGAAGCAAATCATCAGCAATGTCTTGCATTTTGTGCATCCATGCCTTTCTAGACCCAAAGCCTCAAGTGGATACCCTCTAGCTCTGCATATTTGGTGTGTTAGAATGCCCCAATTGAAAGCTGAAAGCATTTGAATCTAGAAGCAATGGTTGTCAGACTCCTAAAGAAAAGGGAAGATTACAGCGGATGGACCCCTTCCCTTCGCTCCTCACTGTTGACCCGGCAGGGCCAGGAGGGAGGTGGAGATGAGGCAGGAGCAGACAGGAGCTCCTTTCTCTTCGCCACTTGACAGCATCCTCCCCATCCCACCTGCTCCCAGCCACACAGCGAGAGCTCTGTGTCCCGGCGGCAGCTGCCTTCAAACAGTCGTTTGCTTCTTGTAGAAAAATTCGGGGGAATTTTTCAGGTTGTTTTTAAACATCCCCAAGCCCAAGGAAAACATGGGGGTATTTTTTTTTCTGAAGAAGTTTTCATTGCTTTTTAAACTCATGATTCCCCAGAGTACTGTTTCAGGAGAAAAATGTTGATCTGATCCATTCCCGTGTCGTTCAGCCATTGCTACTGTATCAAGCCAGTAGTATGGCTTGAGGGTCTGGTTTGCACATGATCAGAAGTGAAGCAGAAGACAGATTATTATAGCAAAGAGTTCAGGAAGGGATTTTCTCCACAGGAGAATCCTAAGAGAGAACGGCCATGTGGAAAGAAGCAAAAGCAAATCTACTACTCATATGTTTCAAAAATAGCTATCCAACTGTTCCATACCTTGGATTTCAAGGTGTTTTCAAAGAGTTTCAGAGTTGTCCTGCAAATATTGCCACCTGGACACCTCCTAGCCATTTTAGCCAGTTTTATCATGCATTTACTTGCTGGTTTCAGTGCTGTTGCTCAGATCACAGCTGCCCACATGCAACCAGCACTCTTTTGTATTAAACGTCATGTCATGTTTTGACATAAGTGGCAGCCCCACCACCTGCCAGTGAACAAAACAACACAAAAGAGGGTAAAGCAAGGAAAACATGATCATTAAAAGGTGGCAAGGAAAGTTTTCATTAGGAAAGCACTTCAAGAGTATTGCGGAGAATGTCCTTAGCATCCCCGGGTGACTCGAAAACTGAATTGATAAAAAGACAGACAGGTCCTCCTGATATTACTGTTTCTATTCCTCAGTCCACAGAGATCAAAGACCACAGAGTGGTTCCTCTCCTCAAAACATTTTTCCGCTGCATGACTTCTGCCCAGCCCCTCACTGTCCCAGCTTCTCTGGACCTTAACTATTATTTCTGTGCACAGCAGATTTAATGAGGACTGCATGTTGCTGGCTATTTATTTTGCTGTAGTTATAATTAGACAGCTGACAAAGACTGACTTGTTGTGTGCTCTTTTTTTCTGTGATTACATATCACATTTGGTCTATGTGCAAGACGAAAGATGATTTTTCTTCTTTGTCACTCTCCAAACTCCTCAAGGGAGTTGATAACCATATTGGCTGCTTTCTGCCACTTACCTCACTGCTAGTAATAAGACATTGTCATCAATTACTAAGCTGATAAGTGTGTTGAAGTGACATGTTGAGGAATTCAGTCAGCCTCCTACCTACGCCAGTGGTTTTCCCCCTTTTCGCAAGTGTTGCCTTTTTGGGGAAAAAAGTATGATAAACAAATACTTTAATTTTGAAATGTTATGCTGCTTCTTTCGTGGTAATAGTTGGTTGGATTGCGTCTCCCAGCACATCGTGATGTCCTCCCAGGGCAAAAGGAAGCAGTGCGAGGTGAGCACCCTGTGGGTACAGCAAGGACACAGAGGTGGGGGTCAGGCCCATATCAGAAAGTGAGGACATGAGGGTGGCCTGAAATGGCACTTCCTAATGACATTTTTCACATGCAATATTTCCTAGTTTCACTCAAATCTTTGCATTTTTCATATGGAAGATCCAATCTTCCCATGAAATTAGAGCCTTTTAAGGAAAAAGCCAATGAAAATATTTTCAAACAGAACATGCGAGTACAAAGTTTGTTAGTTCCTGAAAATAAACACATTATCTTTATTAATCACTGACATTAATAACAGACTCAGAAACAATCCAGAGCAGGTATTTTGAGTGAGAAGACTCTATTTCCAAGACGGTTACTTTTCTAACCATGGTGCAGGACCATACCAACAAAAACAGGCTCTGAAAACTATCTGTAGAAGTACGTAAAGCCATTCTTCATCTTCAGTTCACTGAGAAGAGCTAGCAGAGTATTATTGCCAAGATAAATGGGTAAAACAAATTCCTGAAAAATAAAGCCCAATTTAAAAAAATTTAAAAAAAAAAAAAGTGAGAAAAGACTTTTGATCCCTAGTCTGTGAAATCTCACAGTGAAGGCAATGGAAATTATACTCACACTACGACAAGTTTCTACCCTACCAAAAAAAGCCATAAATACAGAGAAAGGTCAGGTGACAGATACTTGCATTCCTCACAACCTGCAATTGCTGCAGATCATGCCACACCTCTCCAACCCAAAACCTGCCCAGAAAAAGGTGGACTTTTCCTCTCAAGAGAAGAAGAAATCTTCTATAACCTTCCCACCCAGACATACGTATTGAAAAGGTAAGGTGTCTGTGGAGACTAGCCAGAAGTGGCATAACATGAGGCTTTATTTCATGGCATCAGAGGAACAGCGGAGGAATGGAAGTGAAGCCTCCAAGGAAACTCTTTGCAGAGAAAAGCTCCATCCTAATTCCCCCACGATCCACCTAACTGAAGCTGCTACACATGCACTATCAGGTTGCTGCTGGCGAGTGAGCAACAAAAAGTAACTTATTCACTTTAGCAGCTGCCACTTCTTTCTACCTTTTTTCTCCTGTCAAGAATGCCCTGGCTGTTGCTTAGATAGTACACGCAAAGCCTTCACACTGTCTCTCCTGTTTCCTTCCCCTGTTCCGTAATTCAGCACAGCCCAAGCACCTTGTAACACTCAGAAATGAGACCCCAGGGTATAATTCCTAACACCTCCCCAGTTGCCCCCAACCGGCTGCCCCCACTTGCCTTTTGGGCAGACCTCCTTGCAAGTCAAGCGGGTTGGTAAAAATAGTTCTCCCCGTCTGCCCCACTTCTGATTCATGGTCCACTTAGGTAACGTCTCTTTCAGTTACATGGAATGGCTGGGGCCTCCTGGACCCCAGGGACATTACATCTTCATAAATAAGGAGATTTATTTACAGATATAAATCAAGACACAACGTTTAGAACATGCTACAGGGAAACAGTAAAATGCAAGGAGAAGGAAAAAAGAATAATCAAAAGTCGAGGATTCCGGCCAAATTCTTCTTAAAATAGCTCTTCCAAGACATAGTGAACATTGTATCAAACTCACATAGGATCTCTAGCCAGCATCTTGGCTTCTTTCATGACTCATTTTGCTCGGGCTGGGGAGTAACAATTTCCTCCCTAGCCACCGACTAACGTGGCTAAGACTAGGTAGATAGAGCTCAACCCGTTGTGATGGATCAGGTCCCTCTTTAGGGGAAACAAGGCGTTTCATTGAACGCTACTGTACATCAAAATGTCAGCATGGAGAAAATCACCCTCTTTCACACCCACACTCACGCGGGCATGCTCAGCCCGGCGGTCGGATCGTCACCTGCTAGTGTTAACAGGCACGCAAGCAATTAGAGAGCAGACATCTGTTCAGGATGTTGCTCATTGGATTAGTATCTTCGCGCAGCGATGTCTGCGAGCCTTTGAAGCGTTTATATTCTGACTCTGTGCTGTCTACGAGTGCAAGGCAGCTTGTCTGCGAACATTCCTCACGCTGGTGCAGCATTCGTTGGCGTGAATCACTCCAGTTCAGCGCTAAAGCAATGATGCTAATAGGGGAAAGACAGCCTTGTGTGGGCAGACAAGATGAAGCCCCCTTCTTTCAATTATTGCTAAGTGGGGAATTATGGAGTCCTACATGGGTCCCCTGCATGGGAGAAGGTCTCACAGATTTTTTCTATAAACAATAAATAAACAGTGTATGTATCGTGTTCTGTTTGGCAAGATGGTCACCATTCCAGAGAAATCAAATAACGATTTTAAAATTTTAAAAAAGCCCCACAAATCAGCTACAGGGTCTCGTCTCATCTAAATTTTACTAAAGTTTAAAAGTGTTCCTCAGGACGAATGCCAAAGCAAAGTTTGAGTTTTCACTGCAATTTCTGAACGCAGGCTGATGCAACTCCCTCGGAAGGCATTGGTAATATCTTGAGACTGGTCTCGGATGTCATTAAAAATTAAACTGGACAATGACTGCCAAGAGGTGGTAAATGCACTTGCCAAGTCCCTTGTCCTCTGTCCCCATGTTGGTAGGAACAAAGGCCTGGGCAGGACACTGCAGAGGTCACCACGTCTGGAGTCCTGCAACTGCATATGATCACATTCACAAATGCCAATTCTTCCTACACCCATCAGCTTAAAAAAAAAAAAAAGGAAAAAAAAAGAAAAAGAAAAAATACATCTGAAATATGTGTAAGTTAGACATAATCCTGGACTTCACCATGGCAGACCTCAGGGGGCCATGAATAACCCATGGGCATCCCAGGGTCTTCATGCATTCAGTGTAATGGCCCCATCTCGAGTGGGCTGAGAGCCAGGCAGGCTGACGGGATTTTCAGCAAGTCTGTGCTACGTGCTGAACTTGGGCCCCTTCTCCATGTCACTGACACTGCACTGTCTGGGTGCACAGAAGGTGTTGCATAAACATGAGACAGATGAAAGAAAGACGGGAAGGAAGGAAGGAAGGAAGAAGGAAGGAAGGAAGGAAGGAAGGNAAGAAAGAAAGAAAGAAAGAAAGAAAGAAAGAAAGAAAGAAAGAAAGAAAGAAAGAAAGAAAGAAAGAAAGAAAGAAAGAAAGAAAGAAAGAAAGAAAGAAAGAAAGAAAGAAAGAAAGAAAGAAAGAAAGAAAGAAAGAAAGAAAGAAAGAAAGAAAGAAAGAAAGAAAGAAAGAAAGAAAGAAAGAAAGAAAGGAAGAAAGAAAGAAAGAAAGAAAGAAAGAAAGAAAGAAAGAAAGAAAGAAAGAAAGAAAGAAAGAAAGAAAGAAAGAAAGAAAGAAAGAAAGAAAGAAAGAAAGAAAGAAACTTATCTAATCCACACACAAGAAATTGTACACCTACGGAGATGGCTAATGCTGCCCATGGCAGGGGATGAGGCACAGACACAGGGCTCAGACACAGCAATGGGCTGCACCTTCCTCTCCCCAGCGGCGTGGCTGGGTGGAGCGGGCAGCATCTCGACCATCCAGCTGGCAGAGGACCCACGGGAGGACCCACAGGAGGACCCACATGTCCCCAGCCCACCTCAGGAGAAAGGCTGATTCCCCACAAGTTGTTGGTGCCATTGAGCCAACAACGGAGCATCCACACCGGGGAAGCCATGCAGCAGGGTGTGTGATTAGCACACACGTGCCATTAGCATGTGCGTTTGCTCCACATAGAAACAGAGCCAATGTCTGCATCCAATGCAATGCTGCAGAGCACCCGGGTACTCTCCAGTGTTTGTTGCCCCCGCTATGTTTTTATCCCGAGCAGATATTCCATGCCTCCCGGCCCCGGCCATGGTGCTGTGGTGGCTGTGGTTTGCGGCTGGCTGGGCTGCCGGGGAGCGCGGTGGGAGGAGGGAGGGATGGCCGACACTTCATTCAGCGATTGCAGGCCTCCTCCAAGGCTCAGACTTTTGAAACAAGACATTGGCAGGCCTGTTTAGAAAAATGATTTCATCCATGTATGAATTAAGCCAAAGAACACAGTACTTGTCCCTTTGGTGTTTATTTTAAAATAATTATTACATGTTCCCTTTTCTTTCAGGAACATTAAACACAATGCTGCACATGATTTTGTTCAGGAGGGTTGCAGATGGCTGCGATGAGGGAAAGTCAGTGGCAAATACTGACATATGCATTATGGCAAGTACTCAAAAATGAACTCCTCATTCCCTTCAGCCCAAGGAATGCTGAAGTCTGATACCGTTTGGGGGGAAACTAAGATCAATAACAGCTAGTTGATTTATTTGGCTGTTGCTTTTTGTAGTGCTGGGCCACCAGTTCTCTTGTATTTCTACTCTTTAAATGGAGCGCAGACCTTTACAGCAAAGTGCCAGCATTTGGTAGCAAGAGAAGCTTCCCTCGAGCAGCTGTCCTCTGAAAAACAGGCAGTGGTTTCAAAATGTGGTTGCAAAATGTGGACAATATGCACAGGAGTTATTAATGCTCGCAATAAAATGTGCTGCTTCATCTCCATTACAGTCATTACCCACAGCTGTGGTTTTGCAAACGAGGAAATCTGCTCTCATTCTTAGAGGTCAGATTTGGATGTTCACAAGCAGAGACACAGGTAGTTCCTAGAATTCCCTTCCCAGCTACAATGAGAACATGCACAGGCACTGGAAACAAGACTTTCCTTTATCTTAATAGACCTAGCACACAGACTGCAGAAGGAATTTAAAACAGGGCTTTAGTGTCAGATGTTTCATATGGACCATATTTCTCACAGCGAAAAGGGAATAAAAAAATATATATATTTAAAAAAAAAAACAGACAATACACTGTCCAGGAAAACAAAGCAAGCCAGCCAGCTCTACAACCATTTGACTAGGAGACGGCTCCAGAGTCGTTCCAGTACTGGCAGTACAGCTAAGCCAGAGTTCTCCTATAAGCCAGATGACACAGTTGGAAAAATATATTCCAGAGCTTGTTATCCACCCCCTGGACCTGCCAAATTTGCCCATATGGGACCACAGGTGTTGGCTCAACCCAAGGAGTAAAAAGACGGAAAAAGGCAGCAAGATGAAGAATACCAGGACCTGGAGAAGTAAGTACCATCAAGCCAGTGCTGAAGTGGCTACAGGTGCCAATTTCTGATGAAAGGACCGTGATCTTCATGAAGCCCAGCCCAGGTAAGTGGGTGCTTACAGAGACATGCATGGGCGGATATTTGCAAGCCCAACACGTTACCTCCAAATCCAGCCTTGATATGTTCCATTTTTGCGCATGTATAAACACGGCTGTTGTAAAACATTTGCGGGTACAGAGTGCTAGAAAGCACAGCCTTCAGCTTCAGCCACAAAGGGCCTCTTTTTTGGCAGTTTACTATGAAGAAGCAATTCCCTGAGCACTGTTAAGATAAGTCTACTTATAGTGGTGCGGACAGGCCAACGCGCTCTGCCCCAAATTCCAAGCTGGCCAGATGCAACCCAGCTTCCGTCTGGAAGTTGTAGAGCTGTATTAGTGTAGCAGAGAGCCCAAAGTAACTACCACGCTGAAAAGCAGGATATATTAACCGGAGAGGAGTGCTGCATTAACATGGCTGCGCGGCTTCTGGAGCCGAGACCAAAGGAGCTGAGGTCTCTCTGAACCACGCAGATGGGAGGAATTCGCTTTAGCACCTGCATAGGTCTGATCTGTCTACCAAGCGAATGAAGTGAAGCAGAGTTGTCCTTGACTAAGCGCAACATACCTGGATTTCAGTTCCACGGGCTGGCCCGAGGCTGCTGGCGGCAGATGAGACAAATCCCCAGCAGCGCACCGATCAGCACTGTATTTGTCACTGCGAATCAAGCATGGGAATTTCGGCATCAAAAGCACAAAAGCGCAGCGCTTGAACAGGAACAGCATCTCTTACATTGCCAGCTTGAGCCATCCAAAAGTTACAGACAGGTTCCTATACTCGTGAACTTGTCTTTAAATAAAAATCACACCATGAGATATGATTTTTAATAACACATTTGGGGTTGATTGCATTCACTTTCTAGGGTTTTGACCGCTGGGGTCCACTTCCAAACACTTTCACAACAGGAAGGCTCAGAATATGTTATTTTATGTTATTTTTCAAATGAAAGCTGAGGTTCTTGTGCATTCATCTTAACTCCAGGAGCTGTGTTTTTTAAGGCACACACCAAATGTCAAGAGACTCACAATAAAATCACGAGAATTGGCAAGACTGCCTTCGTTGGCTTTGGGGAACGAGCAGGTTGTTGTTGGAGCCACACATTAGAGGGAGACATACTCACATGTTCTTAACCAGTGAATTACACACAGAGGTATAATGGCAATCTGCCCAGCACTGACATACAGCAACAAGAACAGGATGCACAGAATTCCCAGGCCTCTTAAGCTAATGGAGAAAGTTTCCCTAACAAGGGAACCAATGACATAACATGTCATAAACATGTTGGGACCCTTATATACACAGACATGAGATACATTTAAACTATAAAAACCCATTTAATAACCAAAAAGCTGCATAATCTGCACATTACACTCACAAAAAGGAAATAAAATTAAAATGAACTGGAACACGTGTGTCTGAAGGGAAACGGGGTGAGAGAAGCCTGAAGACCTCTCAGAGAAATTCTTCTAGCACCTGCTTCAGCAGGAAAGCCCTCCTACCCTCCGTTCTCTGTGATGCTCTGTAGGAGCCACTTTTTTACGGCTTTTTTTTTTTTCTTTAATAATTACCAAATGTCTCACTAATAATGAGACAATTTCCAAGAAAGGGGAGGAGGCTGGGAGTAGGACTTCATCCTCTCCACGGATGGGGAAACTGAATTCATGTTCATCTCTGTGTCCAAACTAGCTAGGTACCGTCACCTGGGATCAAGACAAAGCCCAGTGAAGTCAGTGAACTGGTCCTCATTTTTCTTGCATTGAAGTGCAACCACTGCAGGCAAAACAAAACAGCAGAAAAGAGGGATCTCCTCTCTTCTTCATCTGTCTCTGCCTTTGGTCTTAAAAGCATTGTAGATTCATAGGCAACTGACTCAAACCTATTAACAAGGACTACGCTTACAATGTATTTGGGGAGAGGGTACTATGGGGTGTGGAGGTTTATATAAATCCTGTCACTTATGTTTTGCCATCTCTATGAAGAATATGTTTAGCTGCATAATGATTCATTGGGGTTTTGTCAGGCTCAATTTACATTTGTCAGATGCTCTGCAGTCTTCAAAAAAAGCCATAAATAATGGCACTTCATGAGTATTTCATCTTTGTAAATGTTACGATTTATAGCCCGGAGAATGGGAAGAAGAGGCAGTGGAGTGATGTGTTTCTATCCCAACTGCAAGCACTGATCTTCTCAAGAGAGGAACCAATGTACAAAACTCAACAACATCTATCCCTAATACCAAAATAGAGACTGAAAAAGCCCTCAGAGGTGCCTAAAAGTCTGTATCTAATTTATGCGTAATCTACAATGGAAATAGACTATATAAAAATGTATACAAATTTGTAGCCTTGCACATCAGGGCAGATAGATAGTTTAACTACAAAATAATGAACATGAAGTGTCTCTTGTGAGCTGCCAGGTAGACATTTTGATTGCCCAGATTTCATTAAACTCAAACCAGAGAGAGCTTGGAGTCTTCCAAACATTCTTTAACTCTATCAAGTGTGTCGGTGCTCTACAGCTGATGACAATATATTTCACCAGAGATGCCAAAAAATTGTTTAATTTTAAGCGATGCCTGTATTGCATTACTTTTTACAGGTTGAGCCAGCATGTAGGGCACGATCAGCTCCATAGAAGAATGAGCCCATTGCCAATGTTTTCTTTGCAGCCGAAAAACCAATTTCACAGGGTCATTCCTTAAAACAAAGAGAAAGACAACAAAAACAACAATAAAACTCCTGTTGTGTCCTTCTCTCCCCTAGCCCTCAAGTCAGTTTAGCTTTTCCCAACTTTGCCAATCAGGCTCAAGCGAGTGAAGAGTTACAGAGAACATCTATGCTGCCAAGAGCTATTTCCAGTGGACTTTGATCAAATGATGCTGTAATCCCTAATGGGAAGCATACTTCATTTATAAGGTATTCTTTGGTGTCATTCCCAAGGAGCAGGCATAGGAGTTTTTGAGCAGCAAAGCTCTTTCTCTACAGAAAGCGCTACGTTCGTGAGAGGGTAGCATTCCCGTGCCCGTGGTCATTGTGGGCGTACAGGTCTGCCTAGATAAGTGGGATTTCGGCGTCAGTCATTGCTGGGGTCAGAAAAGGCAGAAGTGGTCAGAGGCTAATAAGTCTTAGCACTGTAATTTCTTCAGCTGCAGCCCTTTACCCAACAGCAACGACTAACACACAGCAGTGTTTTTCTTTTTTATCACTTCCAGCGAGGAACACGACAAACAGGCTGCTCTGACATTTGCACTTTGCTGCAACTTTGTTGAACTTAAGAGAGTTGGGTTATTCAGAACAGTATTTTTATTTGCTCTGAAGTTTTATTCCAAGACCAAGGACAATTAGCTCACATTTTAACAAGGAAGCAATTAAAGAGCATGACGTTCATAAAAATGATTTATTGTGCTATTAAATTAGGATGAAAATCATCAAAGTTCATAATAGCCAAAGAAAAACAAATATAAATTATCTTCATACTCACTTTGTACCCCGATGCTTATCAGCCTGAAACGCGTGTATTTATTCTCCAGTGCTGCTGTGCAATTTCTGTCATTGTATCTCGCTCTTTGCAAAACTCATCATTTTCATTCTGTGCTCAACAGCAACCCTTTAAATGGAAAAGGTTTAAACAGCCCTTATCTGCTTAAAACTTCCTCTGAAAATAGGCTAAGCTTCCAGAGCAAAGGTGTTTTGTGCACCTTCAAGCAAATCTGCTGGAGCCAGAGCTCCCACTGGGCACGAGAAGAGCCTCTCGCCCCCCAAACCCCTCTGCTTTTCCATCCGTCTAGTTGTCTGTGCATTTATGAAAATGTCTGCTCTCAAAGGTGTTTTCCCTGTGCCTTCTTCATTTTTTTCATTCGCCTTTCCACTGGTTTTACACGCGAACCTAAAAGATTAACATGTTCTTACTGAAATGGCAGTTTCAGACTAACACATTCTGCTTCCATTTTCTCCCCCAGTATGTTTTATAGTATCGCAGGTATCTATTTATCACAAGGTATAAGTATGTTAATACTTCCACAAGAAAAGAAGAAGCAATGAGAACACATCCCAGTGGCAGCAGTCAGAGATCAGGAGTCTTTCTACCACTGGCTGTCTCTGTGATTCCAGCAAAAGAAAGTTTTCAGTGCCTTAGTTTTGTTATTGAAATAACAATGCTTTAACTCCTTCTTAGGACTCTTCCTATAAAGCAGAATTATGTCCTCTTAGTCAGTCAAGGTTTTCCAAATAACTGGGGTTTTCCTTTCACACCACTATAGAGAAGTCTCTTTTAGTAGCCTTCTGCTCTTCCCTAGCATCTTCCATAAAAATTCTTGCATCCCACTGCCAGCCCCTCGTATTTTGACTAGAGAGCAGCCTTCAAAGCCTGGAAAAAGCTGCATCCCTGCAAAAGATCCGGTTTGCATGGAGCGTAGGGATCCCACCATGCTATCAGAGGTTGCAAGCCTGCTTGCCCTTCTTGATATTACGAGGTGATGAGACAATCCACCTGCCCGGGAATTGTAAATAAGGCTTCCTGAGCAGTAAAATCACCAGGAAAAAATCTATCCCTGAGGTTAATAGGTAAGAGCCAGTTCAGATAACCTGTGGTCATAGCCAGCACCTAAATTTGAAGCATGTTGGGAAAGCAGGTCTCTGAAAGTGAGCGTCTGTCTTATTAATGGCTGGAAAGGTTCCTGGGTTAGGTGTCTGAGCTTCATTGCAGCAACGGAACTTGTTACACATTTCTTTTAAGGGGATTGTTCATCTGCTTAACTACATGTTAAGTTGATTTGCTGAATGTGGGCCTGCATTTTAGAGTCATAATAAATCTCTATTTTTCTGGACACTGTTTCTCTTACTATAACTTGGTAAACATTTATTTATTAAAAATTGGAATGTTACAATTTGCAAATAATTTTTATAGATTCCTTAAAAAGGCTTATTCATGACTTGGAAAGGATCATGCATTATCACATCAATACAAAGCAAGCTAGTAACATCTTAAGTACATCTGTTTTCTAGAAAATAATTTAAAAAAAAAAAAAGTGTTTCAGTTTCCCATTTCCTTAGTAAATGATCCTTACTTATTTGAAAAAGGAAGGCATTAAATGCTGTGCCTCTGTGATGAGTTTTAAATAGATATTTTCAATGAATTATCCTGATTGAGCTGCCTGTCAAGATAATGGTATAAATTGCTCCTTCAATCTACATTTACAAACTGATTTGAACAGCTTCAGCAAAGACCCAGACAAAAGTTAAAGGAATCTGATGTAAATCAACAATGAGATTAGTGTTCGGATCTCCTTAAACAGACAGGCTGTGCCGCAGCTGAGCAGACTCATGTTTCACTTTCTTTTCTGTTTTGCTTTAATTTCCCTATTTCAACTCTGTTTAAATTTAAAAAGTGTGAGTGACAGTCTGGAAGGATTGCTCTGAAATAGATAATGAAATATTTCCAGAACCTTGGATAATGAGTCTTAAAAACTTGCATTCACTGAATGAGGGGCTGAATTCTACATGCAGAAAATATGTTCAAATGTTGAAAAGTCCAAAAAATCAGGATTTTAAAAGATAGAGATTTTAGAATACTTTACAAGTGATATGGACTAAAAAGGCAAAAGTATTACTGATTTTATTAACAAACCTCAACCTCATACAGAAAATGTTATTTTTAGCTTTTCACTTCCCTGTTATTAAAAAATATTCTTCTTGATGGGTTTAGTTTAGTTTTTCAATCACTTGATCATTATAGTAATCCCCATTTTATTTTATTTGCAGTTAAGAGGATTTAGGGGTTCTAGTACCTTTTAACAGCATGTTCCAATACTGTTTTACCTTTTCAACTACTTTACAGTAATATTTAGAAGAAAAAGGAACAATGATAATTGGATATAAATTTACAGTATTCATGTTCTGAAAAATGATTAGAAGCCTTGAAAAATGTTGACATACCTCACTCTTCTGTTTTGCTCTGTTTTAAATACTGGTGTATTTATTAAAGCTGGTTGGAAAATTTAATCATATATAATATTTTTGTTTTTCATCAGATTTGAACTCTTTCCAGGTTTTTCAGTACTCTCATTTTTCTACACGTCTCAGAAAATCTGTATTAAATGAGGTAGGATTTATTCCAAGTTATCCAGTGCATATCTTCAAAGAAGTATGTTATGTATATATATATCTTTTACAATAACTTACTATGTAAATAGTTATTAACACAGAAGAGCTGGGAAAAGATTGCTTTAAAAAATGTTAATGTCTTAAAATGCTGCATGAGAGATTTCAACGAATGTAGTGAATATCTTCAGTTATAGTTCATGCAGTGTTCTGTATCCATCCGATTTAACTCTTGAGGTTGTGTTCTGCTTTTTTTGTTGTCG
The DNA here is from genome assembly GCA_013400135.1 of Rhinoptilus africanus. Classification (NCBI taxonomy): domain Eukaryota; kingdom Metazoa; phylum Chordata; class Aves; order Charadriiformes; family Glareolidae; genus Rhinoptilus; species Rhinoptilus africanus. The sequence continues at coordinate 130,535 of VXBO01007947.1, forward strand.
TTGTGGAGACATGCTATCTGTTATTTTCCATAGCTAGAAACGAATTCCTGAAGGGCAAGATTTCTTGCCTTTTTAACTTGCTGCGTGATACGTGATTCTTCACTGAAAATAATCTGGTTCGTACGTGTAGTGCAAAACCGTCCGCGTGGAGAATGTGGATGCTCAGACTCTGATCTCACAGCTCTGGGCACAGAGGACAGACGGCTGCAGCCACCCCCAGCCCCGCTCCAGCCCGTGGCTCTCGTTAAGGAGCCACAGCAGGAGCGGGACCAGCTCACCAACCTGGAACTCAGCTCAAGGTCAGGGGGAGTTTCGGGTGCAAGGGCTTTAGTAACACCCTTACAGGTGGTTCTCAGACGTTAAGACCTGAGGGCACCCCCTTCTGCCCCCAGCTTTAGGGACTTAACCGAGGCTATTCGCAGAGCTCAGTCACTTCTGGGACACAGCATGCTCCCAGAAGAAAGACAGGCTTTGTCCCCACTTCCAGAGCAGAGCTGAGCTAAGATGGGACGTGACATCTGGAGGAGATGACCTCTCTCTGTGGACTACTGTGGGAGCACGACCCGAGGAGGTGCTTACTTAGGCGCTTCAAGAAATTTCCTACAGCTCGGCAGGATGGATCCAGGATTAAAAATAGTGCAAGAAAAAGTGGCACAGCTGGGTCATGAATTTTGCCAAAGATGCTTATTATAAGAGTGTTTATATAATTTAAGCCTGGAATGAAATCCTGCTCGACGTACGCTTCATTATATTTTTTTACCCTCTGAACAGATTTCCCATCAATCTCCGTGGTGGTAACCCAAGGTAAAGCCTGGTCTAGCACTGCATGTAAACACACGTAAGTTGAAGCACACGAGTAGTCCTTCTGGGGTCAATGGGCTTGGCTTGTTAGAGTGCAATTATCTGGCATGTGCGTAACGAGCAGGACTTCAAAATGGTGATGCCCAGGCAAAGGCTTTGAAGGGAGCAAGGAAGGAGGCAGCAGCTGTCGGGTTCCTCTAGGTGAGAAGGGTGAGAAGTGGTTGTAATTACTGCTTGAAACCGTTCTTGTTAACCATGGGACTGCTAGGTGCCCATCATTGCCTGCAGCTCCCAAATCCCAGAGATGGGTGGGAACCATGGCCAGTAATTATGGTGATTTCTCCCCTGCCAAGGGAACTGAGCTGCTGCGGCTCCACGTGGGCTCACTCCAGCAGAAAGAATACTCTCAAACTCCTCAAAAAATAGCTTTGAAATTTTTTTTATGACAGTTTTAGGGGGGGTAGGGAAAGGGCAAATCGTGCAAGAGCAAAGAAAAACAGCCTCAAACCACAAAAGGTCAACTCCAGAGGTGCAAAGAAGGAAACAATGATTATCAAGGTCTCAAAGTCTGGCCAACACAGCTGAAACAGTTTTGATGCAGATCTTGGATTCAGTATGATACTAAGTGCAAGTAAGGGCAACCTTGACTGAGCGAGTGTTAATTCCAGCTTTAGGCATGGCTGCTTCCGAACCTGTTTTCCCCAGGTTGTGCCATGTCACCAATTTCTAGGCTGGGTTCCCCCTGAGCATAGACTAGGTTCATCATAGTAAAGCCTTCCTCCCTTTTTTTTCCTGTGCCGTACCACTTAGATAAAAGTATACTGAATATTCCCCTTGACCTCTATTTATCCATCTCTTCTCTTCATATATCGCACTTTTGGCCTTTCCGCAGCACGACTGTCTGGGCCACAACAACAGGGGAAACGCTGCTGACAGATTGCTGTTTTCATCCGTGATTTAACATGGGGCCCGCCCGGGCTCTGAACTGTTCCACATTGCTCAGGAGCCTAAATCAACTCACGAGGCAATCCCACCTCGCTCGGCAGCAGCATCCTTGCTCGGGGCAACAGGAGAACGTGCTTAAGCTCACTGAGGGGAATAGATTTAAGGACATACTGAAGTGTTTCTCTGATTTGTGGCCTGAAGAAAACAGCTTTACTTTAGCAACACGGAGCTGCCTACTAGTTTGCTCAGTCTGGATTCAGTGGCAAAAATGAAGGTAAAATGAGGCCAGACACCACAGGAGTCATGAGTGTGTTAAGAGGTGAGGCAAGATCATGACTGAAGACTAGGAGGAAAGCCTATAAATTGAGGAGATGATCTAAACCACTTCCAAGAGACAGGAGAGGGAAAAGACAGGGATGGGAGGGAAAGCAGGATCGATACAGAACGCACAAGGCAGGGACGGGAGCAGGCAGAGCTGAAACAGGCTGGTGGGAAGGCGGAGGTCAAAGAAGACATGATCAAAGTCAAGGATGAGGACTAAGGCTTAGGGATGAGTAGGGCTAGGAGCACAGAGATGTCTTCACTAGTGTAAACTTAAGCTTTCTCTGGTTGTATCCATACCATTAGCTTTCACTGCAGATCTCCTGTGGTAACTCTCAGACCACACCTGGGAAACTTGAAGAGCACAAATTTGTCCATAGCAGAAGTGTGCAAGTGACCTGTGCCCTGGCACAGTTGAAAATAGAGATACAGATGTGCCCAGAAACTCTTCACCGAAACACCCATTAATGAACTATTTCCTGCATTACCAGATTGATTTAGCACAGGGTCCATTTCCCATGTTCACAGGAGCCGATACACCGTTAGGTGTATCCTTGTTCATACTAATGAGAGAATAGAGTTAGTATTACATCATTGTGAGAGTTTCACTTTGTAGCCTTAATATTCTCCTAATACAAAAGGTTTCATGCCATATAGAAATTACCTTGTCAATGCACTTTTCTGGCAGTAGAGAAGATTGATTTTGCCACTTGTTTGCAGCATCCTGGTACTGGAACATGACTGGGGGCCATGGGGGAGGAAGGCCACCAGGGGACAGATCCCTTCTCAAGGCTACCACAACCTTTTTGCAGCCACTATAGCTTTCTAAACCCACCTTCCCCCGGCCTGAGGAAGGAAACTCAGCTTGACATGTATGTTTCTCATCAGGCCATCAGGGTGTTTGCTAAGTGACAAAACCAAACAATCCTTTTTCATGGAGGCTTGTGTTGAAAAGTGACTTTCCTTTTATAAACTGGCCCAGAGTCTCTCTCAGTCATGTCTGTTTTCTGTGTGTGATCATTGCAGGGGAGGGAGAGGAGTCAAAGTGATTCAGCGCTTGGAGCCTCATCCAAGACTCCGCACAGCTTGGATCACCGTCATGTTGAGAAGCAGGAGGATGACAGGAGGCTCTGCTAGCAGAATGCCTCAGATTGTTTGTCCTTGCTCTTAATCCACTTTATGCTTCCTCCCGTGCCAACACTAGCAGCAACCAGCAGCTCTGAGACACTGGAGGTTTTGTGTAGCTCTTGCACATTATTTTGCTTCAATTTTTCCTCTCAGTGTTGGACTTTTTTTCTTTTTTTTTTTTGTTCTTCTCTTTTGTGATATATGTGGTGGTTATGAAAGGTGTGCCTGTGAAAACAATACTGACAAAGGATTCAGTTCAGTTCCCTGGGGAATACAGCAGGAATTATGCTGAAGATATCCAGCTATTGTAGAGCCATGGAATAAATTAGGTTGGAAGGGACCTCTGGAAGTCATCTGGTCAAAACTTTGCTCAGAGCTTCAAAGTTAGATCAGGTTGCTCAGGGCTTTGTTCAGTCATGTTTTGAAAATCTTCAGGGATGGAGCTTGCACAGCCTCTCCAGGCAATTATGCCAGTGGTTAAACCACAGCTTGTGAAGCTTTTTTCTTCATATTCACTCCGGATTTCCCTTGCTGTAGATTGTGACTATTGCCTCCTGCCCTTTTGCTGTGAACATCTGAGAAGAGTCCAGTTCTATCTTCTCTGCAACTCTCCTTTAGGCAGCTGGACACAACAGTGAGGTATCCTCTCCATCCCTGCTCCTCAGATGGAGCAAACCAAGATCTCTCAGCCTTTCATCCTACCTCATGGGCTCCAGCACCTGACCAGCTCGGTGGCCTTGGCTGAACTCATTGTGCTCATGTCATTCTTGTACTAAGGGGTCAAAACTGGACCCAGTAGTCCAGCAAGTGTCAAACAAAGAAATAATTATTTCCCTCAACCCTCTGGCTACACTTTGGCTGATACAGCCTCGTGCAGAGTAGCCTCATTGACACAGTGGCACACTGTGGGCTTCTGTCCCGTGTGGTGTCCACCAGGACCCTCAAGTCCTTTTCTGCAAAGCTGCTCCCTAGCAGCTGGTCCCCAGACTGGTGCATGACCTTACTCCATCCCAGATGCAGGACTCTGCATTCCTTTTGCTGAGCTTCCTGACGTTCCCGTAGGCCCAGTTCTTCAGCTGGTCGTGTCTCTCTGAACAGCAGCCAGATCTCCAGCGTGCTCAGTGCTCCCCTCAGCTTGGCATCATGCACTGAGGTGCATGTCATCCCATCGCCTGGGACACTGGTGGAGGTGTTGAACACCGTCCATCCCAGTACTGAGAGCCGAGGAACGCCACTCAGCACTGACCACCAGCCAGGCTTCGGCTCATTAACCACTCGCCTCCAAGCCGGCTTTTCAGCCACCTTGCATTCCACTTCTCCCTGGCCTGGCTACAGCGATGTTACGTCTCTCACCTGGGGACGTTAGTCTTGCTCTGAGGTGGGGGAAGCAGTTGCAAAAGCTTGAGCGCGGAGATCAGAGGCAGGAGAGCTGGGCTGTTTCCCAGTCTCTGCTGTGTGACCTCCGGTAAGTCGCCCAAGCCACAGAGACCAGATGCTACATGTTGTTTAAATAACAACAGGAGCCCATGCTCAGAACTAATAAATAAATAAAAATCATGGAGAAGAGAAGGCTCCAGGGAGACCTTATAGCAGCCTTCCAGTACCTGAAGGAGATCTACAGGAAAGCTGGGGAGGGGCTGTTTGCAAGGGCATGTAGCGATAGGACGAGGGGCAATGGCTTCAAACCAGAGCAGGGCAGGGTTAGATTAGACATTAGGAAGAAGTTCTTTACACTGAGGGTGGTGAGACACTGGCACAGGTTGCCCAGAGAGGGGGTGGAGGCCCCATCCCTGGAGACATTCAAGGCCAGGCTTGATGAGGCTCTGAGCAACCTGATCGAGTTAAAAATGTCCCTGCTCACTGCAAGGGGGGCTGGACTAGATGGCCTTAATGGTCCCTTTCAACCCAACACATTCTGTGATTCTATGAAAATACATTTTTTTTAAAGGACTTCATAGAATCATAGAATTGTCAGGGTTGGAAGGGACCTCAAAAATCATCTAGTTCGAAGCCTCCTGTCGTGGGCAGGGACAAGACCCACTGGATCAGGTTGCTCAGAGCTCCATCCAGCCTGGCCTTAAAAACTTCCAGGGATAACTTCTGTAAAGATGTTCCACTCCAACACCTAAATCTTAGGATACTGTCTTAGTCTCAAGCTTAAATCTTCCTCCCCACAAAATGGTGACAAGATGACCTAAATTTGTATGCTGCAGGGGTGCCAGAGGTGCCACTTCAGTGTTGCGGGTGAATTTAGAATAAAATAATGCAATAAAACTTTTAGTGCCATATAAATCCCCAGGCAAGGTGATTTGCAGATGAGGAGCAAGCCATGGCAGCCGGTGGATGATCTCTGTGAGCGATGCAGCGTGCTGGGTGCTGCACTGCCTTCACAACCTGCTGTATTTTGAGCACCCCAGTGCTCACCACTATTTTCACCAATAGCGAAACCACAGAAACTTGGCTCCAGTCAAGACGCACAAAGCTTGAATAATTTTAGACAGATCTATGGGATGTCACAGGGGCTACACAGGGACTCAGACTGCTCAAGGCCAGGCTGGATGGGGCTTTGAGCAGCCTGATCTAGTGGGAGGTGTCCCTGCCCA
>VXBO01007947.1:136518-179349 GCA_013400135.1 Rhinoptilus africanus
CATTTGCAGATGAGGCCATGGCCATCGGTGGATGATCTCTGTGAACGATGCAGCGTGCTCGTGCTGGGTGCTGCACTGCCTTCACAACCTGCTGTATTTTGAGCACCCCAGTGCTCACCACTATTTTCACCAATAGCGAAACCACAGAAACTTGGGTCCAGTCAAGACGCACAAAGCTTGAATAATTTTAGACAGATCTATGGGATGTCACAGGGGCTACACAGGGACTCAGACTGCTCAAGGCCAGGCTGGATGGGGCTTTGAGCAGCCTGATCTAGTGGGAGGTGTCCCTGCCCAGGGCAGGGGGGTTGAAACTAGATGATCTTTAAGGTCCCTTCCAACCCAAACGGTTCTACGATTCTATCATCAGAGCAGAGGTAGGGTCAGAAATCAGCTGCAGAAGAAGAGGCAAAAGCCTCACAGCCATCCCGCTGCTGAAAGGACCATTTTCTCCCCCCATAAAGGCTCAGGAATATCATTGCCATCATTCCACATCAGGATTCAGGAAGGGGGCAGGCACCCTTGTGCATAGCTTGCTATCAGGCATCCCTCTTCACATGTGATTTCTTCATGCATCAGGGGAACATCCTAGGTGCCAAATAGGGACAGCATATAGTACCTGTAACGAGACAACAGTCCTTCTCTAAGCCCTTCTTCCCTGCTTTCCTGGTAAGAGGAAATCCGGGCTTAGCCTGAAAAGCCATTGAGGTAGGTTTGATGGAGCTGCAAAATAAGTTGGATGGATCCTCAGGGGTTTGCCACTGCCTGCAAACCTATCCACCTCCTTGGGCAGAGATGCTCACTGTCCTGAGCTGTGGAGCGAGAGCCCCGAGGAACACGCCGCAGCAGCCTGGGAGGGGGGAAAAACGGGGGGCACAACCCTGGACAGTGGGACCCTGACTGCTTGCCCCGCCGAGGAAATTTCCTGTGCAAAGATCCCGAAGCAAAATCTGGCAACCTGGCCTGAGCCAGGAATTCAGCCCCTGAGGGAGAAAGGGGTCCCCGAGCCCCGGTGTCCCAGTGGGTGCCCCAGCTCAGACCAGTGCATGGGGGTGATCGCCGCCAGAGCACTCACAGTTCCAGCTCCTTCATAAGGAGGAAAAGGGAGACACCTAATGGCAACAGGAACAAAAAGCACAGTGCACCAGGGACGGGAAAGCACGGGTGACAATCCGCTGCGCCTGTGGTGGCCCAGGGAGGTCTGAAGATGTTTGGGAAAGGGCTGGAAGAGCAGGATCTGCGCAGGGTGTGATGCCAGCAGCGCCGCCGCCACGCCGCCTCCTGCGGACGCTATTTCGGTGGCCAAGCTGCCCCTCACCGGCCGCACGCACGGAGCCCAACTCGGCGTGGGACCCCCCTGCACCCAGCCCTTGGGCTTGCGGAGCCCGCACCGCCGATGGTCGCCCTGTCCGGCTGCGGGCAGGACTGTGCTCTGGCATTGCCGCTGGGCGGGAGGGTCCCAGCCACACCATGGCTGCACCGCCAGGAGAGCAAAGAGGGGGCAAAGGACCCGGTGGGCAGCTATGGGTCTCAGTGCTACCCTTCGAAATACGGCCAGCCGAGGCAGCCGTTGTCCCACCCCTACTCCAAAAATGTCACGGCTGCAGGTGACAGCGCTATCATGTGTAAGATCAGCCTGGATAACTGGGGACGATTGGCATCAAAGTTGTTTCTGACGGCAACCAAACTGGCAAGCGAACAAAAGAGGACACCACAGGCGGCTTCGCACCTTGCTCTCCCGCTCGCTGCGGACAATGAGGGGCAGGTCCTGCTGAGAGGACGTCTGACGGGTCCCATGAAACACAGGCGAGGACCAAACTCTTCCAGTGCAGCGCCAATTTATTTCACCAATTCCTGCCCATAGAAAGGCCAGCAATTTGAGACAGTGACTCCACAGACCATCCGCCCAAAGAGACCTGTGCTCACGGGGAGACCGAGCCTGGTGAATTCCAGCCCCTCCTGAGTCACCCTGCAAGCATTCGCTGCTCGTCCCTCGTAACCATCCTGGGGAGCCAGCGCTGGTCCCATTTTACAGATAAAAGCAGTGGAGTTGTCCCTGCGCCCACCCCCGGCTGAGGGGATGCAGGGGGCTGTGGCTCATCGGGACGATGGAAAGAGCATGTGCCCCCCTCCCCAATAGTGAAACAAAGAGAATAATTAGCCGTTGAGGCTGAGCAGCAGATCACCTCCGCAGCCAAACAGGCAAACGTGGAGATCTCACCAGAGAAGAGAGCAGCCGTGCAAACCACCAAGAGAAATCGGGGAGAAACCTCACAGATCACTGTTAATGACAGCTGCTCAGCAAGGAACAAAGTGCTTCATCCTGGTCGTGGGCCGAAGCCCACGGTTGTCCACGCTGGCCGTCATCTCAGACAGATGTACAGCGTCAGCTTGCCAGGGATTTCAAGCTTTTGTAGTCCTAACCCGTGCTGCGGTAACCCGAGATAGGAAATAAAAAGCGACTTCTTGCCAGCATTCCTGGATGCGCTTCAGGGTGAGAGCTGTCTGCTCCTCTCCGGCCAAGCCGTGCCTATAACTGCGCGACTCTCGGGAAGCACATGAGCGTTTTTGTGGTGAAAATGTGACTCAGCAAGTTCTGCGCTCAGCTGGATCTTGGAGGAGGCGGTTGGTGTCTGAGACGGAGGCGAAATACCACCAACCGGCTGATGATAGCCGGTCTCCATGGGAGGTAGCCACCCGCCCGGCCGGGATGCAGCCAGCGCCCACACGGGCACCTGTTCGGAGAGGGATCAGGGGACACCGCCTTAGGAAGCAGAAATGCTGCCGAAAACGATGGAGAGGAGTACTACAGGAATTAGGGATAGTCAGGAAAAGAGTATGGGAAAGCAAGGAGCACAGGGCTCCTCTGCAGGAGAACAGGAGAGGGGAAGGAGACATTAGGTTGGGATATCGTAAGAGGGAGTGGGGAAATTACGCTGATAATAGGTCAATATCTGTTGTGGCACTGACTGCAATAAGCTTATCAACAAAATATCTAAATCTTTAACACATCCAAGCTTTTTTCCTTGTTCTTGCCAGTGAAAGCCTGGGCACCTTTGGCACAGGACACTGGAGGTAGCAGGAAGGAGAGAAGCAGGTCTGGGCTCCATATGCCCAAGGTCTGGAAAGGATTTATTTGTGTCTAAATCTTACTGGAATAAATGAGATTTAAGCAAAGGCTTAACTGCTGCCATCAATACAGAGGCTTTCTTGAATCAGAATATTCATCAAGGGAGCTGGGGTTGTTCAGCCTGGAGAAAAGGAGGCTGAGGGGAGACTTTATCACTCTCTGCAACTGCCTGAAAGGAGGGTGTAGAGAGGTGGGGGTCGGTCTCTTCTCCCAGGTAACAGGTGATAGGACAAGTGGAAACAGCCTCAAGTTGCACCAGGGGAAGTTTAGACTGGATATTAAGAAAAAAAATAGGAAAAAAGGGTTATCAAGCATTGGAACAGGCTGCCCAGGGAAGTGGTTGAATCATCACCCCTGGAGGTACTTAAAAGACGGGTAGACGTGGTGCTGAGGGGCATGGTTTAGTGGTGGTTTTGGCAGTGTTAGGTTGACGGTTGGATTTGATCTTAAAGGTCCCTTCCAACCTAGACGATTCTATGATTCTACGATTCTACTATCAAGAAATATTATTTAGATGCATTTCCTCCCCAGGATGTCGGCCTGCGAGGATAATTTCATCATCTCTGAGGTGCTCAGGTACATTAGTGACAAGGCTACACAGCCGCCTGGGCAGGGAGAGTGCTGAACCTCTCGGACCCAAGTTCTGCCACTGGTGCTCATGACAAACAGTGTATTTATTTCTCTGAAATAGCCTCCAACTACTTCAGGAAGACTGCAGCTGAATGCAGGACTCCTCCTCACGGGAAAGATGACAGACTTTCGTGTTGGGCTGCCAACTCCTTCACACTAGGACTTTACAGACAACTCCGAAGACCACCATCGTGCCGGCATCACAGGCACTACAGGAACACGCAGTGGATGCTCCACCTCCTCCACCTGCGGGGGGAAAGAAGAGTCACATGCCTTCAGCAGAAAATAAACCCATACAGTCAAATACCAGAGTGAGGTGGGGGAAAATTCAGGCAAATTAAATAGATGGATCAGATTCCAGCACACCCTGAAGGTCACTCCATGCAGGGTCTGCTGGAGGGAAGGTGGGAGCAGCGTCACTCCTCCAGGGAGGGTGCCAAGCTACCAGTCTCTTGTCGATTAATCCTGGGGAGCAGGAGGCGTGGAGAACACGCTGCCAATTGTAAACGTGGTGATGGGGCATTGGGGGCATATATACGCATCATTAGTCATCCGCAAGAATTTTGTTTTTGTAACCCCTGCATTTTTATCTGTCACTTTGAGCAATAAATATGCACTCCTGCCAGTGATTTGACATTACACTTGCTTTGGATGGTTGCCTTTCCCAAATATTAATAGTAACTCATTGTGGACACAGCATTGGTATTTAGTTAGATCAGACCAGCTTCTTTTAAAAAACAACTTTTCGTATAAAGAGAACAGATGTTTTTAATTTACACAAAGAACAAAAACAAAGTTCTATTGTTCAGTTACAGTGAACACAAACACTACAGGCACACAGAAATTAACACCAACAGCACGTTAAAAAAAAAAAAATTAAAAGCCCATCGTTATACAGATCTGCTTATTTGCGCTTTTTCCACCACTTTAAGGTTTCAGTGGCATGCAATGATAGCAAATGTTGCTTTTTGGAATTCATATGAGTTTGAGCGTGGCACATTTTAAAGATAAAAATGGCATAAACACAAGGACTTTCTAAACACACATTATACAGACAATAATAATAATAATAATAATAATAATAATAATAATAATAATAATAATAATAAATTTTATAATAACAAATGAGGAATGTAAACCCTCTCAGTTCAGGGCATAAGCCAACTACTAGCTCATGGGGACAGGAAGAAATTGCCTCTTTGAGCTGATTATTCTATAGTTGTTCCTTACAGGGTATGTTTTCTTTGCACATGGCAGTAAAGCCTCAGCCCTCTGAAACACCGTGTGTGCATATGAAAACGGACAGGGCATTTTAGTTGCATCAGTGGGGTTATCTTCTGGTATGCTATTAAGTTAAACGAGAACTATCCTTATACACTTTTTTTTTCTTCCCCTGGGGGATTTAAAAGCCCTTTGAATGCACTTACAAGCTCCTGGCGCCTGCAGGTTGGAGCAGAGCTCAGACACACGTCCATGTCAAGGTGGTCAAGGCCCTTCCAGTGCAGAAGTGCTCCCCTGCGGTTGGAGGTTGCTTGCAACTCTCTATGTCTCACAGGTACACTCCCTGAGAAAAATGTTTCTCAGAGATAAAGCTTAGCATCATTCCTGTTTCTCATCCACTGGACCCACAACCTGAATGTCTAACTCTCATAAAGTATAGCTCTTCCCATGGAGAAGCATGTCCTCTACTGCCTTCTTGAAGATTTTCCTAGTGGGTCTCTCTAGTTGGTTGTCACACCTTCGATCACCCTCTTGGGCAACTCTCTCTAGGTTAGAAATACCAGTAATTGTATCTCTATTTCAGATTTACCAGTCCTGCAGCTGCAAGAGGACAAGAAGGGCAAGGATCCCTTATCTTGGCTTCTCCCAACACTATATAAGCAAAGATGAAGTTTTTGGTACATTAAAAACAGACTTCACCCTCTTTCCTTTCCCATTAGTCCACTAGTTATATTTTGTCCAATAATAGGTGCCATTTTACCCTATCCCACACTTAGACTAAGTGTCAAACTATGAGGCTTACTTAAAATTATCATGTGGGACCTGGTGAAAAAAAAACAAAACAAAACAAAACCCAAACCAAACGTTCCCTGTGTTTTAGTCAGTTGGAAAAATAAAGTTACAATTAAAAGACTTGGGACAGAAACATGAAAAAGTCATTTTCTGCAGCATTCAGGTGACCTGGGGATTTCAGTGCCACAGAACAGAAAGATAAACATCGTGACTCAAAGGGCTGGAGCCTTTTCCACCACTAAAAGCAGTCCTCGCTGGGAGAGGTGCTACGTGGGTGCTGCTCCAAGTGGCCGGTTTTAAACTTTCAATCACATTGTATAATACAAAACCCAGCTCCAGACCCATGCAGGAAAAAGAGAGAAACCAAAACATTACATTCACACAGTACCTTTCAGCTCGAAAGAACCCAAGCCATGAATCATCTTATCAGACGCCATCGCCTCAACGTCAAAACACAGCAGCTGTTGATTACCCTACAAGAACATTAGGATGGGTGCTCTTACGCAGCCAAAACAACAAGGAAAACTGAGTAGACAAATATAATAATCTGGAATGCACAAGCTTATCCTCCCTACCTTTATAATGAGTACCAGAGGGACTTTAGGGACCACAAGCAGCCGATGCTTCCAGCCGCCCAGTGCTAACAATGCTTTCTGCAGCACTTAAGCGATCCTTGGAAGCCAAAAGCGTTTGACCTGGACTTGCTTTGCTTTGCTTGGTTGTCAACGAGGCCAAGAGCTGGCTATCGCACAGTGACCACAATTGCTATGCCACATCCAAAGTCGTTTCTGCCACATTTAGAACCACGACTGATGCCAGAAGCAATCGCGATGCTCTGAGTTGTCCAAAGATGCAGAAGTTCATCTCCCCGCCGCTGCTTGTGCAAAGAAGGCTGTAATTTGCAGACATGTACCTGTCCTGGTGGTTGGCTGTTCATTAATAAATTGCAATCACGCTTTCTCAAACATGGCTCCCTCAGACCTTGACTCTCAGTATCTCGGAGAGATGCTACACGGCTCTTGGAAGTGGCTTATCAAAATTGGAACTGTTTGTTATCCAAATATACTGAAGTTTTCACTCAAAATTCAAAATCTCATTGTTACACCACACTCATCACTGTGGTATCTGAGTACCGCCATTTCCAGCTGAATTCCAGCCCCAGCTGGATTCAATGAAGAGTCACTCCGAGTCCGGGGACACAGAGTTAACCCAGGCCAGGATCATGCAGCGAGGCCTGCGTGGGCTCATGGGAAGTTTGTTGCAGAAGTTGGACTTTGGCTCCCACTGAACGAGAAAGGGTCTTGAGGCCAAAGGACATTAATTAGGAGATTGCTAAAGCCCCAGGGCTCCGCTCCAGAGCCCTCGGACAAGCGTGCCACCAGCTCCCTGCTGTACAGTGTGCCTGTCTGGCAGGGCAGTGATGGGGGTTACGCCGATACTGCCAAGGTCCTCTGAGAGAGGGGGACAGAGGAGGAAATGACACTGATTGCAGCGTGTCCTGCAAGTGGATGTGCCCGCTGGCTTTTGTTTATCCCCGAATGGTGTGAAATATACTATAAAACTAATGTCATTTCTACAGCACAGCTCTGCTCATGCATGTGTCCCAAAGTATGGCAAGAATGATGATGCCCCAAAATGGGGACCAAAAGGAGATTGAGCCCTGGATTTCAATGGCTAAAATGTCACAACTACCTGAAAGGAGGTTATAGTGAGGTGGGTGTCAGTCTCCTTTCACAAGTAACAGGCGATAGGACAAGAGGAAATGGCCTCAAGTTGCACCAGGGGAGGTTTAGGATGAATACTAGGAAAAGATTCTTCATGGAAAGGGTTGTCAAGCATTGGAACAGGTTGCCCAGAGGAGTGGTGGAGTCGCCATCCCTGGAGGTATTTAAAAGATGGGTAGATGTGGTGCTGAGGGACGTGGTTTAGTGGTAACTTGGCTGTTCTAGGTTAACAGCTGGACTTGATGATCTTAAAGATCTCTTCCAATCATAACGATTCTATGATTCTAACCTAAATGTCCTGCACTTCTCACCCCACCATAGCTCACCCATGCCACACAAGCTGTATTTTTAGCTCACCAAACTTCTCAGCCTTTCTGCTTCCCAGGGCACCTGCAGGTCCAGAGCCACAGCTCCCAGCGGGCGCAATGACTTTCTCTTCCCAGGCAATATGTTTGGCCATGTACAGACCTGCACATGGTCTGACTGATCCAGAGATATCGGAGCACTTCTAAAAACAAGATGTTTTCACCAAAACACTCTCCAATAATCAAACAAATCAAAGGGCAACCTAACTGGATCCACAAAAGAAAAACGTGTAGCTGCCAAAGAACTGCTGTTATCTCTGGCATGGCTAGGTCACTGGGACATTTCACAGAAACAAAAATGTATTTCCTGTGTAGACCCGATTAAAATACCTCCGGGGAAATGTTTCATGTTCTCTTAAGACCCGAAGCCAAAGCTACCCAAATGGCTTGTAAGGAATGAGATTACTTCCCAGGGGTTGATGGAAAGCATCGAGCACCCTCTGCTGCACTTATTAAAATCAGGTTCAGCAGCAGCACCTGACCTTGTAAATACCTGGCAGAAGGGTGCTCTGCCCTCCCAGCGAGAGGGCGGCTGCCTCCCACTGCCAGGAGCTCAGATAACGTTGGAGGGCACGGCAGGATTCAGCCCAGGCATCCCCCCACGACAGAAGCCACCAGCCTCTCCTGATTCACACACAAGGTTTGTAGAAGACAGCAGAGTCTCCGTTGTAAAAGGTCAGCTTTAGCTTTCCTCGTGGGTCTGACCAAGTTCCCGCTCCACAGGTGGGTCAGCTCTACTTCAAAGGGAGGAGGACTTTGCTGCCCACGCACAGGTCTCTGGGGACAGATGGAGGCTGTGGGTTACTCGCTATGCAGGTAACGAGACTTTGGTTGATGCCTTGTTCATTTTCCTTCCTTTCCTTCCTTTTTTTTTTCTCTGTTCACACCATGATTTGTTCCTGTACTTATCCTGCAGGATCTGGCTGCTTTTCTTGCTCTTCTGGCTGGGACAGGGGAGGCAGATGGCTCCCCCAGGTTGGTGAAACACGATAAAGGGACAGTGGGGAGAGGGAAGGATGAGAACCCTTCTCTGCCCTCCTGTCCCACTGGCTCATCTGCTCTATATGTGACCCCATCAGGTTTTGTAGAGAGCACTTGCCACTCCAGGATTTTTTGGATGAAACTGAACAAACTCTTGCTCCAGGGAAAGTTCTTCCAGCTGGAAATCAATGGTGAGTCACAAGTGGCTGCCCTGAGTACCATGAAGGCTGGGGAATCACCTGAGTGATACTGCTGCCATCTACATGATAATTGGCAACTGACCCCAAAAAACTTGCAGAACATCTTTACCACCTAGACCTGGCCTCTGGCACCTCAATTTGGCCAATATCCCTACAGATGAGTAAAGGTTCTATCTACAGCCACAGTCCCCTTTGCCCCTTACAACCAACATGCTGGGGAGAGGAGGAAGGATGATCTGAGGGGGAAGGACTGACATTTGACTTTCATTCTTTCCTCTGCGGAGCCCTTACACATGTCTAGCGAGGAAAACAAAGGCGACATTGCAGCTTGGATATGTCCTGGACAGCACAAATGACAACAGCAGCGTAGGCTGGGTAATACCCAGAAAACACACTGTCAATGAGTGCTGAGTGAGTGCTGCAGCAATTAAAGGATTTTTTTATTTATTTCCTTTTTATTTAACACCACAATGGCAGCTAAATACCCCATTTCAGACTGAACAAAGGGTTTCCATTTTGCTGAGGAAAACAAAAATCTACTTAACCAAAATGAAAACCAGAAAATGTTCACATCAGATTGAACAAAGTGTGTGATTTCACCCCAAACCAGATTTCTTTCTGTTGACATCAGTCCACTTTTTTTCAGGGGTTGGGGTTTTTGCAATTGATTTGGAGGCAGAACTGAAAAAGTCAAGTGCAGCAATGGTGTGGGGAGAAGTGATAGCATTTATGAGAACAACTGATATCCCTGGAAAAAACACACCAGCCTTCAGGCACAGAGAGGTTGTTTGTTTCTTCCAGCTCTATCAGTTGGTCTCATAAAAGCTATTCCCTCTTCTTCCAAAATTCTTCTGACTTATCTCCTTAGTCTATCCTGGCTGCAAGAACACATCTACTGAAACAGCAGTTATTAGCACTGTTTGACTTATAAAGATGACAGGCAAATCTAGAAATTACAATGGCAACTAGTTAAACCCTATCTATTTGTACAGATTCTTGTGTCTAACCCAAGATTAAAATAGTTGCTTAATCAGAGGGCAGATAATTAACAGAACATTATATTATTAACTCTAGCAGCACCAAGAGCTGAGTGCAGCCAGCTCCCATCGTGCCTGTTACTTGGCTCCCCCACAGGTTTAACAGCACGCAGAGCCTTGCCCAGCAGAGATGAGCAGCAAACCTGACCGATTTGTAGAAGTGTCTGTCCAAAATAGGTCCATGACTGCATCCTTTGACCAGAGTGAGCAGCAGATTATCACAGCTTGAGGACTTTTAGAAATGGATGGGCTTAATAGCCCACAACTCTTTTCTAGAGAGAAAAATCAGGGAAAGAGAAAAGTATGTGATGCCAGAGCAACTTTCCGTAATAGCACTTCAAGGTGGCTGTGGAACAAGCTTCTGGAGACAAAGAAATGGTGAAGATAAAAAAGCGAGCATAATGTGGGTGAGCTTGAGACATGCCAGACTGTCTCATGCACTCTAGTACATACCAGAACAGCTTCGCCAGCTCCTTCACGACACACGTCGTTGGAGAGCACCCAACCCAGCTGAACCTCTTTCCAGAGCAGAGCTGCATGAGGGGCCCTCAGCAGCGCTCTGCCCCGTGACCTGCCCTGAGCTTTCCATCCCAGACGTCATTCCCTTTTTCTGCAGATCCTTATGCTGGCCCCGTTCTTCTGGATGAGAAACTAGCATCTCGCTGTGGCTACGTCCTGTCAGAAGACGTGTGGGGCAACCCCGTCTTCCGCGCGTCGGTGCTTGGCTGTCACGTGGCCAACGAGGTAAGACCCAGCGACGGGCTTGAAAACAACTCAGACAGTACCTCCTCTCCAAAAAGACAAGATTGAGCTATGATATGGCATTCTAATGGCATGCTTTGAGAGCTCAAGAAATAGCCAGCTCAAGGAGTTAGTGTTGATGGTGTGTGGAAATGAAGAGGCGATGGCTCTCCAGTGTGAGGTTTGCTCAGTGTGACTGACACGGGATTTCCTCTCTCCATGAAACGACACTCAGCCTAATGCTGCTGTCTAGCTGCCAGTTCTCAAGCATATCCTTGTAGCTGCTGATTTGCCAGAGAGTTTCTTGAAAGCCTCTCTGGAAAGAAGTAGGCATCTGCTTGAAAAAGCAACATTTGCAGTGTGATTCTGGCAGATCGTCTCCTGGCTTAATTTGTGTGGTAATGTGCCTGTTAACACATGCCTAGGAACGTAGATCACACACATCTATTAGGCCCAGATTTGTCTCACGGAACTTTAGCCATCTAAAAGATAATGTCTAGTCTAAACTAGTTGTTTACGCTTCCACAATAGTCAATGGAGAGAAACAGGCATCTGCGGAAGGTGATTCACCCCTTCCTAAAACATGTGTAAAAGAGTACCCTGGATTTCTGATTTCTAAATGTTAGCTGAGATGAAATGTACTTAGAAACAGAACATATCAGGGTAGAAACTTCATTGCTTGTCCATGTTTAGTCTGGTTGGTCCTGGAAGCCCCACAGAAAAAATAAGGTAAAACTTTATGGGCAGAGGTTATGTTAACAAGAACAGGGGGGTGTACTCTATGCTGTGCAACGACCAGGATTTCCAGACTGGAAATTTCTCTGGAAAGCTTTTTCTGTAGAAAAATACACATCCATGTCAGATAGAAGCACAGTCCATGGCTTCACGTGTAGCTCCTGGAGAGCTGAAGGATGAAAAGGAGCTCTTACTTAAGCTAGCCAAGATGACAGACATCAAACAGTGGTTGTAAGATATATCTGAACTACTTACATGAAATTAAAAGCTCCAGTACTGTCTCTCCATGAGGAGGCACACAGCAGTCATGAACGGGAGGAACATGAACCATATAGTGAGGTTGTTCAGATTTTCCCCTGACTAGCTGCTCCTTAATACTGCGGTAACAGTGCTGAGACGTGACCTGGGGCCAAAGCTGTAAGGACTGAGTCAACGTCTCCGTCTCAGAAAGCCTCTGTGCACACACCTCTTAAGACAGGGTGGTGTGTTGGAGAAACTGTCACTACAGCCCTCGACCTGATCTCACCATTACAAAGTACTCTCAGAAACAGGTCGACTGGGCTGGACTGCCCCATGGAGCCTCTCCTGGGACCTTCCACGCTATCTGTTCTATTGCCTGTTGTTCTTCCCAGGCAGATGAGCTGTTTTCATTGACTGTGAACATCAAGGTCTCCTCATTTTCAAGCATGAGGGCAGCTGTGACCTACACCTACCCTATGTACTGCTCCTACTCTTCCTGGGCTTCGAGAGAAATCGTGTGTGAAGAAAACTACATGGAGGTAAAAGCTTTCCCACTGAAGCAGAAGCTACATCTAAGTTCCCTGCCAGGCACAACAACCTCCAAAAATTCCCAACAGAAGTAGATTTTATGCCCACCTGGAGTACTGTGTCCAGTTCTGGGCTCCCCAGCTCAAGAAGGACAAGGAATTGCTGGAGAGGGTGCAGCATAGGGCTACTAAGATGATTAGGGGACTGGAACACATCTCCTATGAAGATAGACTAAGGGAATTAGGTCTCTTTAGCCTGGAAAAGAGGCGNATAGTGACCTGCTGATATTCAAGACAGGGTGCAGGTGCTTATTAGTAACACATTTACATGTCATAGCTATTTTGAAAGCAGTGAAATTCAGTTAACTGCACAGATGACGTTAAGTCACTGCAATCAAATTAGCAGCCGGGCAAGCCAAACTGTTTAGCTCATGAGAGTATCTTTGTGTTATAAAGGGCTGCAGCTTCTGCAAGAACGTTATCCTTATATTCAAAACAATAAAACCTAGTGTTTGCAGAGCTGCACCCCCACTGCGTCACACAGCTCACAGGATATCACTGTGAGACAGAACCTGCCTCCTGCCGGGTGCTAGGACTTGGCTGTCCAGCATCTACACGCCATCGCAGAAATAAGGCACTGAACAAAACAAACTTCACTGCCTTTTGTACACACCTGCTATAGGCAGGGCAAAGAAAGCGTATTTATCGTGCTAGGACTTGAGGCTGTGCAGTCACGTCTGGGTGTTGCAACACACTTAAACCATGGTAGAGGGGTCTGGGGCACGCACTGACTCCCAACTCTGTGTGCAGAACTCGCCTCACTCTGCAGCACACGCGGGCAAGATTCAGACCATAGCACCTACCTTGGGTTCAGGGAGCCTGCGTTTTCAGGTGTTCAGCCTGCATGGGAAGAGAGAACCAGTCCCGTCACAGGCAATGGTCTCCTTCTCTGTACCTCTGGTGGAGAGACCCAGATGCCTCTGAGAGTCTTCAGAGTGGCATCTAGTTTGCAGATTGCCAGATATGAAATAGGGCTTTTGATTCACCTGGTTATACACAAAGTATTCCCTCTGCTGTACATGCACCACCATAACCTTCATTTTAAGGCCACAGAAGTTACCATTATCAGGAACTTTTCTGGAAACATTTTAACTACCTCCTATGAGTGTAAATTGCAAAATACCAATAGACACTGGAGAAGAAATCTGAAAACCCCCTCTCTGCGCCCCCCCCTCCCCCATGCCTGTAATAATGCTGAAGATTTGATTATTCCCAAAGAATCTCCTCTGTGTCCCCAGGTGTCAGTGAGGACCGATGTCCCCGCAGTCTCAAATGACTACACCGTAGCCTGGATGTCAGCCCTGCCAGAGGTATGAAAGGGAGTCCCTGCTCACAGCTCCTAGCCTGCCTCTTCTCACTCATCTCATGAGTCATTCTTGGGGCATAGCTCCATCTCTGTCAAAAAAAAAAAATAAAAGGGGGTAGCAAAGATGCCATCAAGCATTGAAAAACCTCAAGTTTTCTTAGAGCTCTAAACTGCAAAAAAGACATTTAGGTGGGAGAACAGAGCCATATGCTTGTTACATTAGCGGAAACTGAGTTCAAGACAAACAAAGGTAGGTGGTTCTTCACACAATCTGTCGAACTCCTTGCCAAAAGATGTTGTGGCTGCTAAAAGCTTGCTTGATCTCAAAGAGGGCCTGGAAAAATTGACCAAAGAGAAATCGACTAAGACATACAAAATAAAAGAAACTACAGATAGCTCAGGAGCTGCTGAGCTGAAAATTATTTGAGGCTGGAAAGTATTAGGGGGAAATATACAGACTAGTCCTATTTTTCTCATATCTTACTTGCTCCTTATAACCATTTTTCCTTTTGACTACGGTTATCACTTCAGGAGACTCGGTTCTAGACCAGTACAGACATTTCTCTCTTATCTTTGACACAGCATGGCTATGTATTATAAATGGTAGTCTGTCATTTGGCCCCTGGACTGCTCCGGCAATCGACAGACATGAAAGCAATCATTTTAACAGCACAGGCATTTTGTCCACGGGGATTTGTTCAAGGCCACCAGTCTAAGTTTCTTGCAGGGCTGCTATAAGACTGTCTCTAAAGATGTCTTAAAGAGCTATAGAATTCCTTACCTTTATATGTATACGAAGGGTGTTTCTTGCCTGGAGGGAACTAGTAGTGTCCAGTGCCACTCCAGCTTCTAATAGGAAAATAGATGCTACAACATCATAGTTCTTTAAGACTTTGTTAGACTTAGATCTCATGGAGCTCATCTCTCTCTTACAGACTCAAAATGTTGCATACCAGCTATGGCAACTGGTGTTTGTTTCTCCATCAGGGAGAAAGACAATAACGGTAAGCGATGCAGCAAAACTGGGCTACAGCTTCAATAACACGCTGTCCCGAGTGTACCTCCGTGCGCCCTATCACACCAACGAGTCGGACGTCAGCGTGGTGAGTTGTCGCTCTCAATTGGACACAAAACTGTGCTTTTTCCACTGCCTCTCTAGGACATCAGTTCACTTTTTCTGCCTGCAACCCAACAGGTCAGTGGTGTGAACATGAACATGGTGACTTCCACCTCCATGTACAGGCAGCGGTGGTTGCTTTTGCTGATCGACACGACTGTCTCCTGTCCTGTTGGTAAGGACTTCTTCCTTGTCCAGCAAAAATAACTGCCTTAGGACTTAGTAGAAAACAGAGTCTCCCCATTTCCCTGTGACCTACTCTGTAAGAGTTTACAAGCTGCCCTTGGAGCAAGACGAGCTAAGAGTCCATGGCTTCGGTCCCAGACAAACACATTCCCTGCTGTGACGCTACATGACTTGTGTTCCCAGTGCGGTGTCGTGCTTTGTCTCTGGTTTCTCAAACCCCCACGTTAGATGCAGAGAACTGGAGACAAGTGAAACTGCTGCAGAAGGGCCAGGGAGCCTCCCCTGGACTAACCCCACAGCCTTGGCTGTCCCCTGTCATACAGCTCCACACAGGGCAGGCAGCTCTGCATCCCTGGGACTCACCTCGTCCTTTCCTCTGGAGGGACAGAGTCAACCAGGCTTTTTGCAGAACAGTTTTTGCACCTAGTTTGAACAATGAATGAGGAAGCAGGATGTTGTCATGATCTTGAAGCCAGTATCTCATGGACAAGGCCCAAATGGGGCTGTGTCCCATTCCTTTTGCCAGTAAGGCAAAAATCCTGGGACCAGAAGGACAACAGAGCAGGTACCTGTGAAAAGGACTGTTGGTTCTTCTGAATAAATTAATTACTCTTCTCAAACTGGTGATTCAAGTCTACTTTGATCACCGGGGTTTCTGTGACAACGTAGCCATCAGTTGGCTAGTAATCTGCCAGGCGTTTCATGAGTGAAAGCTGTAAAGGTACCCTGGTGACAAGGAGTCAGGGAAGGACAGCTGTTGCGTAGTGAAGACTGACTGGTAACTCCAATTGCCCGGCCTTCTGGGACTGTCTGTCTAACTCAACAGATGGCATCAGCTTCACGGATACTACGTTAACATGGACCGTGCCAAGTGTTATCCCCACATTAGTGGTTCAAGAATCCACCTTTCTGTCTAAAACCATTTTAATGGGAGTCGATGGCCGAGTCATAGTAAACCTGGAGGAGAAGAACTACTTACTGGAGCATAACGAGACACACATCAGAGTAACTGTCCCTATCGGAGCAGAAGGAGGCAAGCTAAAGGTTAGTACAAACCTCTCACATACTAATACATTTGAGGGCTTGCACCATGGAAGTTGTAACTAACTCATGATCATTACAAACAGTGATTGATTGCTGCTTAAAATTCTTAGATATAAGAAATACTTGGAGACCTGGGTGCTCCTGCTCTGTATTTTGAAAGCACCCACTCAGAAACTAAGTATCTCTAATTACAAAACATGAAAGAAGTGAGAGACCTTTTTTTCTTAATAATCTATAAAGTATAATAATAAATTAAGAGAGAAGGGATTCCCAGGCACTGGAATTATCTATGTTGTTGCACAATGAAACTGGTTCAGGCCCAGTTCTGACCCGGGTCAGTAAGCAATTTCCTAGACAATTTCCATGCAGGCAGCATGGGTTAGCATGGGGCAGGCTCCCAGTGTGTAGTTTGGGTGCAGCCACCTTCTTTGGATATAGCATAATTTACAATTTACAGGTACAGAGACAATGTCCAAAGAAATATTCAGTATAAAGGAGCCAGAAATATTCTCACAAAGCTCTTCACCAGTTACATTTGTGAAGATGACATTGGTGTGACTTTGACTTACCCTGTTCGGCAGTTCACTGATAAGTGTATCAGTGGACACTTACATCACTGTGTGCATGTAACACTGAACAGTCTGAAGAACTGTTGGAAGCACTAACAAACTTTCAGAAGCTTTCCAAACTGGTACAGAATGAGAAACGTGAACAGGGACTACAAAAAAATAAATGCAAATAGGGTTACTTACTAAACTTAACGAGGACACATACCCCAACCCTTATATGAACCAGGCAAATGGGCCAAGCAAGCAAACGAACAAGCTCTCCTAGCAAAATCCATTGCAAACAGTACTAGGATATCATTTTCTCTTTCTAGTGTAAGAATTTTAACCATATCCAGTCATTTTTCTATTGAACTACTGAGAATGAAGACTTAATCATGAATCTTACCTCCTAGAGCTCCTTATCTGGTGGTGTATATGGAGTCATTTACAGTATTGACTTGCTCTTGGAGCACACATGGACAGATGCAGACTGGCAAACCACAAAGTATACTGTCATCAAATCCATCACCACACCTTTCATGCCACAAATACCATCTGTTATCAACAGTAAGTCATTCCTCTCAGTGACTTTTACCAATCCCTTGCTTTTCCTGTGTTATACATTGCTCCATTTGACCTCTGCCACTCACCTATATTCACCAGAATGTTCTCAACTCCCACTTCCAATTTGCTAGCCAAAGCCAAGATGAAAGGTATTATCAAAAAACCCCAAACCTTTAGCCTTAGGGGACGTACCATTTATCACCCACCATTATGGGATGAAATGAAAATTATCAGTTGCTGATAAGAACATGAGCATTTCTTTCACACTAACATCCAGATTTTTCCAGAGAGCACTGGGACCCTAGAATAAAGATGTTGCATTGTGCAATTATCACATTGGGCAGAACTGTCTTAGGACTGCATTCATTGGTGGCATTTTCTCCCCAAAACTGCTGCCTGCATTTGTTAACTTGGGAGCATATTTAAATCATTGTGCCAACCAGTGGTGTGGTAATATTTTTTTAATTATATTTTCCAATGCATTAAGATATTAAACATCTTTGAAACTGATAGAAACTCTGGATAGCTGATATTGAAAGAAAAAGAAGCCAAGCCTATATTATGATAGCTTTTCTGTATTTTATGAGGCTGAAGTAGATTCTAGATTTCTTTATAGGAAAGTCATTTTACACCACAGGGCACCTCTAGAAAGTTACTGAACCTACTTGCTATAAAGTTGTATGTATTTGTTGTTAATCTCCTGCAGCTTGAAGCAATTCTCATGTACTCAGAGTATTTCAGATCTGAACACAAACACTCATTAATCAGAGCCCTTAAAGAGATGGCTGTTGGCAAAGTTTCCTGGAACTTGAATGGGAGGCCACCCCAAGTGTCTTCTTTACTTGATCCACACCAGCAGTAATCTGATGTTCTCTCCCTACAGATACTCTGCCAGAGGAAAGGCTATTTAATGTTGCATTTGGACACTTTCTTCCCGATGTCTCTCTGGTGGCAATCGCAATAGGAAATGTGCCATTTACCCTGAGAGAAGCACAGCACCATGGGTTTAAAATTTATGAAACTCTCTTTTCTAACAGAACGAAAGGGTTTGTCCTGGAAGTCTCTTTTGATGATCCGTATGTTCTAAAGGAGGTAAGACACAGGATGTCACTTCAGCAGCTGAGTGGAGGAGGTAGGGCAGTCCTTTTTCAGAACATAATCTGGCTTTTATTAGCCAGCAAATATTCCTTGTTCATAAAGGTGCCACTGAGCCTGAGTTCTTCTGAATTAAGACTAGAGGCTTGTATGCCCCTACCTTGCTCTCCCTAGGTCGTTGGGGGACATGCAGCATCACGTATGATTAGATGGTAGAAATCTGACTTCCTTTAGTGTCTGCCAGCACGGCTAATGCCTGAGCGCATGCCCAGCAGGAAAAGGCTTGTGAAATCTATATTAAATGCTGACCCTTGAAACAAGAGTGCCTCAGAAAAATAAATCATTTATTGAAATCCTGAAACATCGGTTACCAACATCCAGTAATTCCTGAACCTACTGTTTATGCCGAGCCGTTTGACCCCTGGCACAGGCCATGCACTGTGCGAGCATGTACAGGCAGGCTCAGGGTACTCTAAATGTAATTTTGTTAAGTTTCAGACCATTTCTAATCTAAATATTTGTAAAAAGTATAAACTCGCAGAGGGAACTCAACCTCTGATTTTGTGGGAGGATGCATAGCTGCAAGTCCTCTATCACTGTTTCCATCAAATCACGCAGAGCGGAGATGTTATTTTCTCTTACAAGGAACAACATTGTGAAGGCACAGGATCAGAACTTGCGCAAATAGTTTTCAGGCTGCACTCAAACCACAGTTAAATTGCATTAAGGATCAAAGCAAGCCAAAAATTGTCAGAAGTATTTCTTTCAGGTTGAACAGCAGGTTTTGCTTTGGGGGCAATTTTAGTGAAATAAATGAGGATAACGAGAGGGATCTCTCATAGCATCTCCTCACACCTGTCTTGCTGAGTACTCGCTCTCCTGGGTTCAGCCCACACTCTGAGTAAAGAAGAATAAGGTTTTGGACCCAGATCGCCCTCTACGAGCTCTTTCGCCAGTGGGCTACAAAGGAAACACCCCTGTGTTCACTTCTGCCTCCATTTTCTGAACAGGCACTACACTCTCCACATTTATGTTTGGCTGAAAGAGCTGTTGAATCCAGTCCAGATTTCTGAATAGTTTTAGGCCAACTGAAGCGATGTTTTTGGAGACGGAGCTATTTGCAGGGGAGAGGAGGGTGTTGGAATAATTATTTGGTTCTGCTCAGGATATACATTCCTGTCTGCGCTGGAAGCCATTGCTACTGCAGCCTTACCCTTCTCTCTTTTTCAGTATGTGAATAGAAATGAAACAAAATATACCCTCCTCGTTAACTACTCTATGAGCGTGGGTCCGGAGATGATGCCCTATTATCATTCTGCAGAGGTGGAGTGTGTGATTGCTGATATCGGTGAGCTTTCCCCTGATATTAACTCATTTGCATCAACAGCGTGGCTCAGATTTTCACTGGATTCGGTGAGAACGGCTTTAGGCTGAGGATGAGAGCTTTTGGGAAAACCCCACCCTTCAATAGCTCATTACTGGTAACATGGCCAGCTTGCTGCTTTTCTGA
This sequence comes from Rhinoptilus africanus, assembly GCA_013400135.1. Lineage (NCBI taxonomy): Eukaryota > Metazoa > Chordata > Aves > Charadriiformes > Glareolidae > Rhinoptilus > Rhinoptilus africanus. The sequence continues at coordinate 156,272 of VXBO01007947.1, forward strand.
TGGCAGCTCTTCTGCATACTGGCAAGACAGTCTGCCCTCGAGACACTGAGAGCAATAAAAACTAGTGTATAAAAGAAGTTGGCTTGCAAACTCGGTGAACAAGATGCCTCATAACTTGAACATACATCTACTGGCAAAACTTTCAGACATTGCTGCGAGTTTCAGTTTGTCCTCCGCGTCCAGGGCAGAACTCAACTGACTCAAATAAATCGCTGTGAACTCCAAAGACAGCATTTCTGTAAGGAGACAATCATCCACTAAGAGCGGGTTATTGAAACAGTCAGGAGGTCTGACTTGTATTTTCTCAAACTTCTTAAATTTTGGATGCCCTGAAGGTGACAGAGTCTCCTCACTGCCCTGTTTTATCTTTGAAATAGCTCTGGGTTAAAAGACGGCTGACCAAAAAGACATATTTAGATACACAGCTCAGCTTGCCTTACTGAAACAGGGAGTAGTTGTAGAAGCAAGCTGGCAGGCCAACGCTAAGGCATGAGGAGTCCCAGTCCCACCGATTGTGAGCTGCTGCATCCACAGCACAGCCAAAGCCCTGCAGACGATGCCAGTATGCACCTAACAGCGCTGCTGTTGTGCCAGCACAAAATTTACCCATGATAGAAAACCCTGCCTGGGACAAATGTAGAATCACAGAATGGTCCGGGTTGGAAGGGACCTTAAAGATCATCTAGTTCCACCCCCCTGCCCTGGGCAGGGACACCTCCCACTAGACCAGGCTGCTCAAAGCCCCATCCAGCCTGGCCTTGAACACTTCCAGGGATGGGGCAGCCACAGCTTCCCTGGGCAACCTCTTCCAGTGTCTCACCACCCTCACAGTAAAGAATTTCTTCCTAATATCCAATCTAAATCTGCCCTCCTTCAGTTTGAAACCGTTACCCCTTGTCCTATCATTACACTCCCTGATAAAGAGTCCCTCCCCATCTCTCCTGTAGCCCCCTTCAGGTACTGGGAGGCCGCTATAAGGTCTCCCCGGAGCCTTCTCTTCTCCAGGCTGAACAACCCCAACTCTCTCAGCCTGTCCTCACAGCAGAGGGGCTCCAGCCCTCTCCGCATCTTCGTGGCCCTCTGCTCATCATCACTCAAACCCTCTTTTATCACTGACTCTTTATCCCACCTTCTTCCCGCAGAACTACCAGAAGCAGTTGGTTACTGTGATGAAGAAAACCTGTATCTAGCCATCCCTACTTTTGGCTTGCACCAGTATTGGAACCTGTATCTTGGTAGCAAGCCCCTGAACCGGCACATTGCGCTTACCAATGGGTATCTTGCAGCTACTAATTCTACACACCTGATCTTGCAAATCCCTCTGTTTGCCGTGGGAGTTATCTATGAGGTACATGAAGTGTACAGCAATGCCTTCTTTAAAGCACGTAGGGCTGTTTGTTCATTCAGCCACAGTCACGGTTCGTAGTGCTGCAATATTAAACGTGCTGGAATATCTCCAGAGGGAAAGACTCTAAGCCAGTGCAGGACAAGAGGTATCGGACATGGACCCTTCCGGTAATGCCATGTATTATGTAATCTGCAGCGCTAAGTTGTCTCTAACAGATATGCACCAAGTCTTCAAAAACAAACTCCTCAGTATTTTTAGTAGGATGAGGCAAAATGTCCCGTCTGCACTGAGCCAGAAACAATATTTCAATATAGCTTTTATGAAAGAAGCTCTTTTAAGGTAACTTTTTGTAGAAATGTTAAGACACGGCAGGAGAAAATTGATGCTGTAATAAAGATCTGAACTATTCTACAATAATCAGCCAAAATTTATCTCTGTGACAGTGACCAATTAACGTACACCAGAAAACTTCTGCCCCCGTGTTGCATGAGGCTAGAGATTTCACACTGACTTAACTCTTGTGACTTCTTAGTATTCAAGTAAGGACAAGCTAAAAAGCAGAACTTTGAATATATGGATCACGTGCCTTAACAAGAGTCCTCTTTCATCACCTCCTTCACAGGAAGTCTCCTTTCAGAAAATTAAAGCAAGGTTTGATGTTGCCCTAAGGAAAGTGAGAACTATGGAGACCTTACAGATGTTCTCTGTTCGCTGCAATTTTAATTCTTCAGCGTTTATAAGTAAGTTATACAAGTGATCAATCCATAAAAAAGATCTGTTATTCTTTCCTCGAGTTTATAATGAACTCTCTGATTTTCTCAGTATGCCACCCAGATGGTACTATAATGGTATCTGCCCAAATGAAGACAATTCCTGCCATTGATATGAGTAAAACCAAACTAAGGGATAGCTCTTGCAAGCCTAGAGAGTACAATGAAGAACACGTCTTCTTCAAGTTCCATGTCACTACCTGTGGCACTTCAGTGAGGGTAAGCCCATGGCCGAAGCAGATACATCTGCTGGAAGTCTCTGTCTCTCCTGCATTTTCTCTTTTGTTCTCCTGCCCCAGCTCCTGAGAAGATTCCATTTTTAATGAGCTTCCCATATGCACAGTTTGAAGGTGATCACATTATTTATGAAAATGAAATCTCTTATGAGAAAGAGACTCTTCCAGGACGGAGCACACCAACAATCACAAGAGATCCAGACTACAGGTAGGAGCTACTGCTCACTGACACTGCTCGTTTTGGTACGGCTGCTGGAAAGTAAAAGTGAACACAAAAATGACCCTTTCTCCTATTATAGACTAACAGTCTTGTGCTACTATCGAGCAAAAGAGACCCTAGTGCTAGGTGCCTTCGCTAGTGATCCATCCACATCACCTCCCTTTGGCTCCGGTACGATGGTACCAAGGTCAAATACCGCAGGTAGGAAATTCTCTTCCTCCATTTTTAAACTTTTGTGACTCCTTCAGCTGTAAGTTCCCTTGTTGAGACATGCCCTGTTTTCTACTAAACTACCTCATTAACGTTTCCTTTTCTGCAGCATACAGAAGGATAAGACAAGCCCTGAATGTAGTTTCAAGAGTGTCCAAAGGTAAGTCTCCTCTTCAGAAAATCAGGAAAATTCCAAACATGTTTTAATTTAAATAGAATTAAAACAACAAAATTCCCTGATGCTTTCTTGAGATGAATCTTTCACGGAATTCTATGAGCCCAACATGGCAATACTCAAGCGACCCGTGGAGCCTGTGTTTCTGGAGGTGGAGCTGAAAGATGAAAGCCCCGATGCTGAGTTATACCTGGAAAACTGCTGGGTAGCCAGGTCTCTAGACTTCAACAGCACCCCAAGATGGAACATCACAGTGGATGGGCAAGTAGTTATTGCGTGACCAACACACTCCTCATCAAAGCCCTAATTTCTTTTAGATCTGTTGATCTGCTCTCTCAAATAGGTGCGAGATTAACGGCAGTGAGTATGTTGCGGAGTTCTGTCCAGTAGCTCTTAGCCCCAGGGTGAGACACCCTGCTCATTTCAAAAGGCTAGCAGTAAGGACCCTGACACAGCGACTGGAACAGGTAAGATTAAGGCAAAGATTCACCTCCCACTCACGGACTCTGTCCTCTGAACTTCTTAAGACCACTTGAAAAACAGCCAATTTAAACACCTCGCAGACTTAAGACCTAGCCAGCACCCAGTCCAATTAGCCTGACTGGTGCACAGCTTTCATTTAGCTCTCTTCTCAAATCTGCCGTGCAACACAATTTTGAGATTGGACTGGCTGGAGTAAACAAAACAGTTTGGTATGTAAATATGATTTTTATTTGGTGTTTCTGACTTTTTATAGGATCAGATTCATAGCACTTCAGCTCAAAATGTCTGGAACAGAAAAGTCAATTTATATACCACAATATTAGCAGTAGATGTGGTCTACCTTGACTTCAGCAAGGCGTTTGACACAGTCTCCCACAGCATCCTCCTAGGGAAGCTTAGGAAGAGTGGGTTAGATGAATGGACAGTGAGGTGGATAGAAAACTGGTTGAAGGACAGAGCCCAGAGGGTTGTGATTAGGGGCGTGGAGTCTAGCTGGAGGTCAGTGATGAGCGGTGTTCCCCAAGGGTCAGTACTGGGCCCAGTGCTCTTCAATATATTCATCAATGACCTGGATGAGGGGATAGAGTGCACCCTCAGCAAGTTTGCTGACGACACAAAGCTGGGAGGGGTGGCTGACACCCCGGAAGGCTGTGCCGCCATCCAGAGAGACCTGGACAGGCTGGAGAGCTGGGCGGAGAGGAACCTTATGAAATTCAATAAGGGCAAGTGTAGGGTGCTGCACCTGGGGAGGAATAACCCCCTGCACCAGGACAGGTTGGGAGCTGACCTGCTGGAGAGCAGCTCTGAGGAAAGGGACCTGGGAGTCCTGGTGGACAACAGGATGNTCTCTGGAGACATTCAAAACCCGCCTGGATGGGTTCCTGTGCCCCCTGCTCTAAGGTGGCCCTGCTCTGGCAGGGGGTTGGACTAGATGATCTCCAGAGGGCCCTTCCAACCCTAGGATTCTGTGATTCTAATATCCACATGAAGTTCAGTTCTGTTGTCTCTTATCTGTCCCAGCCAGCCAACCACCTCCTCAGATGCCAGCCCAATGGGCAGGGAAGTAGAGGCATGTGGGTTTGGTCTTACAATTTTGAGGTTCTGTCCTCCTCTAAGAGGTCTAAGAAGAGCGAAGAAAATGCCAGGACAGTCACCTGAGAGTGCTTTGCTCCCAGTGCACCCAGTTGAGTGGGCTCTAGCACGTGTACTGCCATGGCAGTTCCCGTGCCTCAGCAGCTTAAGTAACCACATAATTTTTTGACTTGGCCTTTCAAAAGCAGTTCAACTCGTGAACTTGCTAGAAATGAACATGATGCAATTCTGGCTTGTGCTGCTTCCTAAGTGTGCAGCTGCATCTAGCACTAGATTGAGTTTCTGTCTAGCTTTGATACACAGCCTCACTGAAGCTCGTGAGGTTTTAACTTCTCCTGTCTCAGCCTCTCAGTTACCAAAATGCCTGAGGGCTTCTTTGACACCAAATTTGAAATTCAAGGCAGGTTCAGCTAGAAGGTGCCGCATGCAAGTGTGCAGAGAAGCCTAAGTCTAATCAGCTGTAACTTTTGCAGAAAACGGACAAACGGCAAAACGACACTCTGCAAAGAGGGATTTGATACGGACCAAATGGGACTTTTTCTTCTCAGGTGTATGTGCACTGTTTGGTGGCAGCCTGCTCTCCGACCAACGTACTGCCTGGCAGCCCCTGCAGAGGACAGTGCAGCTCACGCAGCGGGAGGAAGGGTAGGTGTTCAGGAGACAAAAAAAGTCCTTGCAAAGCCCTCCTGACCTGATGGTTTTAAGGGATTTAGGACCCCTGGTTTTGGCATCTGAAATGCCTTGAACTGTGTAACATTACCTCATACTTTAATACATTAGAACCCAATGTGCAGCATGCATGTGTTCTTGAAAAACTACACAAACACACTGTGTATGACTCTCAGCCTTTCCAGGTCGCCGTTCAGCCAGTCTCCAGGGCTACACACTCGCTGGACCAGTCTGGATTGTTGATCCAGATCTAAGATGACACATGTAAAGTGAACTTGGTAAGAACACCAGGCCCTGTGTACTCACCTACAGACGTCACCATGCTTTGTGGCACAAGCAATGCATAGCCTGTCCTTCAAGACCTTAGAACAATAAGTTCTGGGACAAGAACTAGGGAAAAGGCAGGATTTGCAGTCTCCTGGTCTAAGCTCGAGACCGTAAGAGAGAGGAGGAGAGCTACCTGCCAAACCAAACACAGGTGGCACAGCTCTGGAGAACATGCCAGCAGTAGAGCAGGGCATGTTGGACTCGGGCTGTAGCAGGCAGATTTGGAACCAAAAGTTATTTCAACAGGTTTTCAACTGGACTGCCCCCAGCAGTCATCACCATTCAGCTGAAAGAAAATGGATCCCAAATTTTAAAAAACAAACACTAAGGCACAAATCACCACCTTATTCCAAATTCTTTTGAAGGGTCCAAATCCCCCAAACTGTTTGGGTTTATCCTATAGCTTTGTCTGCTTTTGGAGAGCCAGGGCTATTCAGCTGCGTGCTCCAGCTTCGCTCCTCACTTCCCTCTGCGTGTGTCTCCAACAGCACCAGAAGGCTCTGCTGCACTGGCTGCTTTCTGAACAGTGCAACCAGGCACAGGAGCTACCTCTTTCAGTGACCACCAGAATTACCTTGCTTGAAGCAAAAAGACCAGAAAGACCAGACGGTGGGACTCAGGACAGCACCACAACACTGGGAAGTGCAGGGTCTGCTAACAGGACTAGTAAATCTTGTAACCTGTTGCCTCTCTGAAGTGTCTACAAAAGAAAACTGGACAGAAAATCACCCAAGGCTGCAAAATAACACCTCTTGTTTCTTCCAGCTGTTGAGATCCCTAAAATTATTCCAGCCCTGTTAAGGCTGCTTCTTGTAATATTTCATAAAGTGACTGCCAGTCCTCCCATGTGAATGTAAAGTGCAAATCTGAAAAGTCAAATAAAAATACATAAAAGTAATGTAAGTGCAGAACATCTCCTTGCTAATGCGCAACAGCGACCATCTGGGACACCAACATTGGCTTCAAAGAGCCAAGCAATCTGCTACTTCGGGCCTCTTCCACATGCAATATGACGGCATACTTTTTTTTTCTTATTAATGCAGATTTTTGTCCGTAACATCGCATTGACCTGACCCTCTTGGAAACTTGATAGTTCCTCACTTTCCCCTCACCTGCCCAAGTAGGGAAAAGGCTAACTCTACAAAACGGGAGAAGACAGATGCTCTAACATGAGTAAAAAGGACAGCTCACCTGGTGTTTTCTTTTCTGTGTCGACAGAAAATATTTTTTAAAGGGAACAAAAATTATAAGGGTTATTTACTATAGATGGAGGACAAACCAGACACATGACCACCTGTCGTCGCTCTCGGGATGTGCCCGCGCTGTAGCTGAAGGTGTGCCTGCAGCACCAGTAGGTGTCCAACAGCAGTGAGGAGGGGGCAATCGCACCGATGCCGGTATTATCATAACGCAGACGACGTGCTCATTCCCCGGTGGATCTGCACAGCCTGTGCCTCCTCTCTCCTCGCAGGCTGGCTGGCTTACGCACCCCCATGAGTGCATATACGTGGCACGCTTCCCACAGGCTGCAGTCATGCCCGTGATGATCGTTGAGTAAATGTAGTCTTAAAGCTGTATCTACCGACAGATTAGGTTTTGTAAAAAGTAATCGGGGGGGTGCTGGGATCCCAAGACCCCCTCCAGCAGCAGCCCGGGGGATGCCGCCTTCCCTGCTGCATGAGCAGTGCACTCTGCTGTCCGGAGCTAACACTGCAGAGCCAGGAGAGCTCACTGCTCCCACGCACCCTCCCAGAGAGAACATTCCTCAGTTTTAATGTTAACACTAACAAACCCAGTAGTTTAGGTTAACTTTCTGTTAATCTAAAGAGCAGCCGTTTTGAAATTTGTAAACTGGGATGAAGTTTAAACCACGCTGACTAAATGCTAGCTCTTCTTTTCCCAGTGCTCATGGGACACTGTCTAGCTCCATGGTGATGAGCATCAGGTCTGGTGTCATGTCACCAAGGCTCACCCGCTCTAGAGTTTTGCAAAGTAGATTCAGGTAAACTCCTCTGCAGCAAGTGGGATACCCCAGATCTTTCCCTTTTGCCCTGGGAAGCCAGGAAGGGGTTCAGTGGTGTTCCATACCTGTCCTCCCACCACCCAGCAGATGGGGAGACCTTTCCCTGCTCAATACATTGGGAGGGAAAGGGAGAAAATGAGAGACAACTGCATTCCCATTGCCACAGGCATTTTGGATTCCCACCCTCTCATAGGCAAGCCAGAGAAATTCCACGTCCTTATTTTCCACCTCTGATCTTGGTTGCTCTTCATGGCAGACGGTGTTTTTCATACTCGTCACACAAGTGTGTTAGGGTTAGGCATTCATTGCTTACCTTCGAGGGTGTGTCTTGCCCAAACTATTGCATGGCATATTCCTCTGCATCTAGGTTCCCATGGGATTACTCCTTCCTCCCAGGTGCTGGCGTTGGAACTTCAGCACTCAACTCACGTCCTAGATTTCAGTTTTCAGGCCTACAAGCTTAAACTCTTGGATTCGGTTTTCAGAAACCGCTCTGGTCGTGCCAGTATAGTAGAAGAAGCCTTCATTGTCCAGCCAACATAGAGAAAAGGACTCAGGAAGGTGCAAGAGATATGTTAAATGCACAGATACAGGCATACAGGAGTCCCTGTACAAGCCTGGAAAGCACTGCATCTTGGATCGGCCTTTTTCATAGAAGGAGGAACCTGACTTAAAACCTAATGTTGTTGTGATGTCTGTGGCAGGGTTGGACTAGCCGTTCCTTGCTGGGAGATGAAGATATCCTTCAGATGCACTTCACATACTTGTTGCACAATGCAAAGACATGAATGATGAAAAACCTGATCACCATGGGCTGTAGGATGCTGTGGACCGCATCCAATCCCTGCTCATGGACTAAAGGGATCCTTCAAGGAAAATCTTGGAAACAGTTAATCTTCAGAAAGAGACTAGAGTTCAACTCACGTGATCACAACAGGCTGCTAGGTGGGCCTCCACCCTGACCAGACCTCACAGCAAACTTTTTTCATGAAAAGCAACCAGCCCTTCCATCATGCGTGAAAGCCATAGGCTGAGGCCGAATCTGTTCTAACTGATCCAGCCTCTGCCTCTATTAAAAGGATTAGACAATAGCCTGCTAACACAAAAGAATATAGAATATTATCCTTCTAGCAGCAATCTTCAGTTTTGAACATTGTTTTTGCCTCTTTCTAAACCCTTCCCTTTCTGATAGTCAGGGCAGAGCACAACCTGCATAGCTGAGCTTGACTGATACAAAGGCGTTCTCTCCCCACAAAATTTGAACACTTCACCTTTCACTACCAATGCACTTTTTACCAAAGTTACCTACAAAACGGGACAGTGCATAGTGCAGTCCTTAGTTATAACAGCCAAAGATTTTCAGATTTTTAATGCTGATTTATCGCTGTTGTTCACTCAGGGTGAAAGAGTTCCTCCTTGGAAGAGGAACATATTCCGGCCATGTGACAACCTAGCCCTTTCCCCTCAACGCGCCGCAGCCTTCCCTTTGGAATGGCTCTCCTTGTTACCCACACTGTATCTTACACTAAAATATATATGAAACACTTCTCACACTGCTCCGTGCCCTGCTAACCTGGGATTTTGTCATCGTTTCCTACCTTTCTGCAAAAGCCAGGGAAAGCCTGCAAGGGGTGTGACAACTCCTCCTCCTGTGTTGCAGTAGAAGGACAAACGGGGTACCACGGAAAAGCAGAGGGTGCTGGTCTTATTCTTTGCCTTCCAACCTAGGCGATACTATGATTCTATGATTTTCTGAGCAAGTAAGATCCTAGAGACTGCTGTTCCAGATACTGAATTAAAAAAAAAAAACCACATTCTGAAATGTATTGAGGAAATCAATGGGTTTTTTTGTAAGTTTAAAGGGAAATCACCAGGTGAGAACACTGTTACTGGTTGCCAAATTAATCCCAGTGATGGGGAACAAACTAAACGAGGGGCTGCCAGTGAAAGCTGTGTGAAGGAAAGAGTCAAGGGCTTTTGGAGAGCAGGTTTATAGGTAGGAAACCTTGGGAAAGAGGCTGTGAATTATTCACGTCTGAAACAGTTCTGGCCAGTGCAAAGAGGCAGCCAATGTACCTTAGCAGCAACCACCTGTTGGACTTGCTGGTTCGGTGCCATGGCTTTGACCAGCAAAGGCTTCGTGAGGGCGGTGGATCGGGCAGGCAGGACTGACCCAGACGCTCTACAGAGGTTTGTAATTCTCAGGCAGAGACAACCCCTAAAGCCCAGTGAGGGTGTAAAGCCACCGTACCGCTGCACGGTCAACGCATCCAAAGCACACAACCCCTGCTCCTTTTACAAGCTGAGAGTTGTCTGAATTTCATGTGGAAACACTACATTAAAAGGATTTTACTACTCTCCATTAGACTTTTAATTCTTAAAGGATTACGAACAGGAAAACTTGCAGGACAAGGGGAGTTACTAAACACATCCTCCTCTTCAATTATTTTTTTTTATATCAATAGTGGTGGTTTATACTTCTTCAAGAGGCCCGAGTGGAAGAACACCACACAATACTATTTAATAATTTCAGACTGAAAACCCCAATTAGTCTTATGATGTAAGGCCAAAGAACTAAGTGACTCATGTGTGCATGCGAAAAAGGAAAATGTGTGCGAGAACCTTACTGGCCAAAATTACCTTGAAAGATTTCCAAATTATGCCGAAATGCACCATGACAGTTCATCTTTTTACAGGATAGAGAAGGAAATACTGTGGAGAATCTGCAACAAAATTGCTCCCAGTCCAGTGAGATATTTCTGTGCCAACAATGAATGCATTAGGAGTAATTGAGCAACACTCACAAAACAACACAAGCTGGGAAGTGGGAGGGATATTATTAATAGCACCTTTTGTTTTCTAAAACATTTATTTGCTGTTAATCTTTTGATTTTTATCTGTATCCTGTCATTTAAAAAGTGTTCTGTGCAGAACCACATCTGTGATCTCTCAAAGTAAAACGTCATAGGTCATGTTCCCGGTCACCTGGGACATGGAAGGCTGAGGTACTCTGTGACTTTTTTGCCTCGGGTCTTCACTGCCAAGGGTCTAACCACACTGCCCAAGTCACAGTAGGCAAAGGCAGGGACAGTGAGAATGAGGAACCAACCACTGTAGGAGAAGATCAAGTACGAGACCATCTAAGGAACCTGAAGGTACATGAGTCCATGGGACCTGATGAAATCCATCCATGGGTCCCGAGGGAACTGGCCTATGAAGTTGCCAAGCCACCATCTATCATATTTGAGAAGTCATGGCAGTCTGGGGAAGTTCCCACTGACTGGAAAGAGGAAACATAACCCCCATTTTCAAAAAGGTAAAAAAGGGAGACCTGGGGAACCACAGGCCAGCCAGTCTCAGCTCTGTGCCTGGAGAGATCATGGAGCAGATCCTCGTGGAATCTCTGCTAAGGCACACAGAAAATAAGGAGGTGATTGGTGACATCCAACATGGCTTCATCAAGGACAAAATCAGTGGTCATCTAAGACAGCATTACAGCATTGGTTCAATAAGGGGAGAGCAGCAGACATCATCTACCTGGACTTGTGCAAAGCATTTGATGCCGTCCCACACATCTTTGTGCCTAAATTGGAGAGACATGGATTTGAAGGATGGACCACACAGTGGATAAGGAACTGGGTGGATGGTCACACTCAGAGTCGTGGTCAACAGCTTGATGTCCAAGTGGTGACCAGTGATGGGTGACATTTCTCAGGGGTAAGTACTGGGACCTGTGCTGTTCAACCTCTTTGTTGGTGACACGGACAGAGGGATTGAGTGCACCCTCAGCAACTCTGCAAATACCACCGAGCTGCGTGGCGCGGTCAACACGCTGGAGGGAAGGTTGGGATGCCATCCAGAGGGACCTTAGCAGGCTTGATAGATGGGCCCATACCAGCCTCATGAAGTTCAACAAGGCCAAGTGCAAGGTCCTGCACATGGGTTGGGGCAATCCCAAGCAGAAACACAGGCTGGGAGGAGAATGGACTGAGAGCAGTCCTGAGGAGAGGATTTGTGGGTGTTGGTGGATGAGAAGCTCAACATGAGCCAGCAATGTGCGCTCGCAGCCCACAATGCCAACCACATCCTGGGCTGCACCAAAAGCAGTGTGGGCAGCAGGGCGAGGGAGGGGATTCTGCCCCTCTGCTCCGCTCTGGTGAGACACCACCTGGAGTCCTGTGTCCAGCGCTGGAGACCCTAACACAAGGAGGAGATGGAGCTGTTGGAGCAAGTCCAGATGAGGACCACAAAGATAATCAGAGGGCTGGAACACCTCTTCTGCAAGGATAGGCTGAGAGAGTTGGGGTTGTCCAGCCTGGAGAAAGCTCCAGGGAGACCTTTAATGGCTTTCCAGTAGCCTAAAGGGGGCCTACAGGGACTCTTATCAGGGAGTGAAGCGATAGGATGAGGGCAATGGTTTTTAAACTGAAAGAGGGTAGATTTAGATTAGGTATCGGGAAGAAATTCTTTCCTGTGAGGGTGGTGAGGCACTGGAACAGGTTGCCCAGGGAGGTTGTGTGTGCCCCATCCCTGGAAGTGTTCAAGGCCAGGCTGGATGGGGCTTTGAGCAACCTGATCTAGTGGGAGGTGTCCCTGCCCATGGCAGTGGGTGGAACTAGATGATCTTCAAGGTCCCTTCCAACCCGAACCATTCTGTGATTCTATGATTCTATATTCAACTGTTTATACTGTCTTTTTAATTTTCTTGGCTTGGTAAGTCAGGAACAGGCTTAGCTCAACCTTCTCTAGCTCAACCTTCTCACTATCAACTAAACATTGGTAAAATTTCTCAATTTTTGAGACAGAGGTGGCATGAAATGTGCCAAGGCTTTAAAAATATCCTTAAATGTTGTTTTGGATACAGAGCACCAAGATATAAAAATGGAAGCAAAACACACGCTTAATATATCCAAAACACTCCAAAATTAAACTTTTGGGAAAAAAAACCCAAACACCAAAGCATCCTACTTTCCAAACTGTAAATGGTTACATTCTGCTATCATGCATCAACTTTATGTAACTTCAAAATTGCTGCTGTCACGTGTCATGAAGCACAAGAGGTAAACACAGCCCTTCCTCAGCCCCTTGCTCCAAGTTTGTTCACTGCGGCTGCTGTAGTTTCTGATCTCCGTAAAGCTGCTGGGGAAGACGTCGAGGGGCTCAAGTCTGTTATTGTGACTCACCCCAAAGCAAGCTCCGTACTTGTGCAGGCTCCAGGATCATCCAGGGAGAAACTCACCATAAGCAGCAGAACTGTCATTAGCATAATTTATTTAAAAAAAAACCCCTAATGTTCATGTGGGCCATCAAAGACTATTTCTTTCATCAGAACTTGCATTACTATGAACATACAAGGGTTTTTATTGATGATCTGTAGTTTCAGCAATGGTCCTTCACATCATGTGAGAAGTGAAGCTGCCTGGGTACTCATAGCCAGCTCAGTCTGATTTCACATTGTATTTTTCAAGCAATTGAATTTTTCAATAAAAAGGAGAAAGGCACAAGTCCTACTGTGAATGGCTCAACTACCTTCTGTACCTAAAGGGGGCTACAGGAAGGGTGGGGAGGGACTCTTTATCAGGGAGTGTAATGGTAGGACACGAGGTAATAGCTTCAAACTGAAAGAGGGTAGATTTAGGTTGGATAACGGGAAGAAATTCTTTACTGTGAGGGTGGTGAGGCACTGGAACAGGTTGCCCAGGGAGGCTGTGGATGCCCCATCCCTGGAAGTGCTCAAGGCCAGGCTGGACGGGGCTTTGAGCAGCCTGGTCTAGTGGGAGGTGTCCCTGCCCATGGCAGGGAGGGTGGAACTAGATGATCTTTAAGGTCCCTTCCAACCCAAACTGTTCTATGATTCTATAAGCTCTTTACAGACAATCCTGAGATAAAAACAAGTACGTTCATTTTTATTCACTCGATTATTCACCTGTCCAATACATTTACAGTGGGATTACAAAAATAGGCATGCTCTGTTCCTACCTGTTTCTGTAATGTAAAACTACCTCCAGGAGTGAATGAATGTACGAGGACCGAATTCTTATACCATGTTCCTCCTGCAATGTACAAATGGTGTTACCTGAAAAGATCTTTTGTTATGTGTTTCTTCATACAGAAACGCTCTGAAGTGAAAAATCAGTCACCATAGCATCCGAAGGACAGCACCTTATAACTAACAATTGCACTTTTAGCTTAAATCTAATTGGCATTTAAATGTGGACAAACACTATCACAATTAAATCACTGTACTTCTCACACATTCCAATCTCAAGTATTTAAATGGTTTATATAGTTTGATTTTTCTTCCCCATGACAGTTTAAAACAATTTATGAAAGAGCACAAAACCAGTTTTAATAAGCAATCCAGACTTAATTAACTGTTACTGAGCTTCCAGCCCCTTTATGAAGTACTTCTTTACAAAATCTGTACAAGTATCTCACATATATCTAACATTGTTCTTTTCCTCAACACCAATAATATCCAAAAATAGTTTCTTTTGTATCATAATGCATTTTTAACTTATTTACCCAAGCATGAGGTTTCTTCAGTAGGTCGTAACAGATGTAAACGACCTTGTGCTTCGTCCATCAATGACAAAACATTTAGTAAAACATTTTCACACCACTAGCTGCAATTTCAATAACCCCGCTTTTGTTTTTCTTCTTTATCAAGAATCGCCTGTTTTAGACTCAATGCAGCATCTTCAAACTGGGGGTTTAACTCTAGTACCTTCCTGAAATCTTTCATGGCCTCATCAAAGCATCCTGTTACAACAAAAAAAAAAAAAAGAAGAAGAAGAAAGCGTTATCTTTCTGTAACTGCTCAAACTTGCAAAATCGCAACTGAATAATGACTCCTAACATTTTAACAGCTGCACTTACAGGACCCACTACATCTGTATTCTCTAGGGGCCCAAGTGGGAGTCAAAGATCTTCAGAGCAAGCACCTATTTTTGAGTGCCTATTTTTGAAACTTAAATGGGCTTAAGGCTCAATTCAGCCAACTTATTCGAAGGGAAGGAGACAAAAGGCCCACGCTTGGGCAACTAACAGCCAGGCTGCCTTAAACCTGGAACACAGACCAGGGAACAGACCGCTTCCCAGCTGATGCCCTTGGTTCAGCTCTGTTCTCCTTGCGCTCTCTCTTGTCCCTTCTGGGTCTTGACTCTGCAATGGCCAAGCTACAGCAAAAGGAACAGGGGTGTCATCTTCTTGTGGCGCATTTTCAAAACTTGGTCAGCAAATTTGCCAGAGACAGCTGGCTGCAGGTTGAGGAGGCTGCACTCACCATGCTTCACCTTAGGTTTAATGGCAACGTTTGGAATTGGCTAGTTTGACCCCAATGTAAATTTTCCTAAAGTGAAAGCACAACTCCCCCCTATTTTTCCCTGAATAGTATAATTTCAAAAGAGACAGCAGCACAGCTGCAAACCCAGGATTTCTAAAAGCATACACGGGGCAGATCTGTAGCTGAAACGTCCCGTGATCACTTCAGGAAAAGCTCTCTCCACACCATTTATTTCTGCCTATTGTGTGAGTGACACCTCCTCCTGCCGGAGCCAGGCAGGTCCCTCCATCTGTAAATCGGAAGGGAATTACTCCCCAGCTCCGGGAAAAACCTGGGATAAAAGAGGGCTCTGGGCTGTGGGTCAGCCCCGGGAGCGCTCCCTGCCCCGCGGCCGTGCTGCGGGGGCTGTCGCTCAGCCCTGCCGGGGCCGGGGGGGGGAAAGAAGGCCGCCGCTTGCCCCACAGGCCCGGGACACCCGGGGGAAGGGCCCCGCGGCCCGGCCCGTACCCAGCCGGTAGAGCACCAGGCCCCGGTTGTAGTAGGGCACCTCGAAGCCGGGCTGGCACTGGATGGCGGCCGTGTAGTCCTCCACGGCGGCGGCGAACTCCACCCGAAGGTACTTGATCTGGCCCCGGTCGTTGAGGGCCGTGGCGAGGTCGCGGCCGGTGCTGGGCGGGGGAAGAGGGAGGCAGAGCGGCCGTTAGGGGCAGAGCGGCCGTCAGGGCCGTTAGCTGTGTCCCCCCGCCCCGGCACGTACCCGGCGGCGGGCCCGCGGTCGATGAGGCGGCTGTAGAGCTCCTCCGCCGCCGCCAGCCGCCGCGCCGAGAGGGGGGCCTGCGCCGCCGCCAGCAGCGCCGCCGCCTCCCCCGACATGGCGGCGGCGGCAGTGACGGCCGCTGCTGCGTCACGGGCACGTGAAAGGGCGGAACAGAGGGATCTGTCTCAGCGCCACCGCGGGTCAGGGAGTGGGAAGGGCCCGCTGGAGACCATCCCGTCCCACCCCCTGCCAGAGCAGGGTCACCCAGAGCAGGGTGCACAGGAACGCGTCCAGGCGGGTTTGAATGTCTCCAGAGACGGAGACTCCACCACCTCCCTGGGCAGCCTGTGCCAGGGCTCTGCCACCCTTAAGGGAAAGAAGTTCCTCCTCATGTTTAGGTGGAGCTTCCTGTGCTCAAGTTTGTGCCCGTTACCTCTGTCNCTGGGTCCTGCGGGTGATGGGCAGAATGACGTCATTCAATGACCCCGCGCAGAGTGACATCACTGGCGTAGTCTGGAGTGACATCACTGTCCAGAAATTACATCACTGACACGGCAACCTACCACACGTTTCTACGAAGGACAAAGAAGCTCAAATAGGGCGGGGGGGAGGTATTGATTAGTATTTAAGGTTTTCCCTACAAACCGGCATTACTCTCACTGGGCCTGGGCTGGGTGAGGGTCCCAAGGGAGGGCGCAGACCCTGCGCCAGCGTCCTCAAACCTTGGCGTGAAACAAGGATGAGGGTTCGGCTCTGGAAAGCCGCGCAGCAGGTGCTCTCTTCGAGCCGCTCGTTAGCAGATGCCCGTTTGAAGGTTCATGGAGGTTTCTCCTTAACCGGCTGAAGGCATCGCCAAAGCTCTCGGACCCAGACGCTGACTGAGGGCACCCATCGCTAAATGCCGGCGAGCCCTTTCCTGCCACGGTGGGTCCAAATACACGCAGCAAAAGGAAACAGCACAGAGGCGCCGGCCTCAGCTGGTACCATCCCGCTAGAAAAACAGCGGTAGGAAAGCACCTGCAATAATATTATCACAGCTACTGTGGCTTTATCTCAACTCAGGAATTACTCCCTTCCAAAAATTGTGAATTTTGAGAAGACCCAGTAATTCCTTATGGGATTTCCCCCCCCCCAAAAAAAAAACCAAACCCAAAAAACTAGAGCTTGCTCAGAGTAAAACGTATTAAGATGAACCTACATTCAATTTGCATGGTTTTGAAACTAAGCTCAATTTACAGTAAGAAAATGATGCTTTTACCTTAAAACTTTATTAAAAATGTAACAAAAAAAGAAATAGAGTCTATTAACAGTTGTTTCCTTCACGTAAGTGGAACTGGTAAAGGTTTCTCTTGGAAGTTTGGGGTTTTTTAAGCGTTTCTCTAATAGTGGCGCTATCTGTTACAATACAGTACCTGAGCTGTATTTTAAAATCTAGTACATTGGTAACATTTCAGAGAGTATTTTTAAGTGACATAACAGAT
The DNA here is from genome assembly GCA_013400135.1 of Rhinoptilus africanus. Lineage (NCBI taxonomy): Eukaryota > Metazoa > Chordata > Aves > Charadriiformes > Glareolidae > Rhinoptilus > Rhinoptilus africanus. Next base: position 173,348 of record VXBO01007947.1, read on the forward strand.
ATGAGGATAAACAGTCCTTTATCCTCTGCTATGCTGTACTGTGGCACAGAGGACAGAAGTTGTAATTGCTTGCTTCTTTGGCCTTCATGCAGTGCTTACATACACTGCACATCCAGAACCGATACTCCAGGATAGGTTCTCCTGTTGCAATACACACAGGAATTTTCCCATCTCCACTATTAAAAAAAAAAAAAAAAATGAGGAAAGTAAATAAAGCCGAAAGAGTAACAACATGGTTTTGAAATAGCAAGCTCGTTTTGTAGAAATCTGCAAAACGGCATAAATATTTAATTGTGTGCCTACAGCTAGTGCCAAAACTTGAGATGCTCATCTGTAAAATACAGCTTCTCTCTTCAGATGTGTGACACTTCTTGATTAGAAGTTATTAAGTCAGGGAGTACTTCACTGTTCACATAGCCACGTATGTAAATCTTCACACAATAGAATACACACCCCCAGGACCATAAAGTCAACAAAAGATTCAAATCCAAAAGATGAAGTGCAAAGGAGGAGTGAAGGCCATACAAAGGTACAGTCCAATTAGGCTCCTGCACTGCTGTTACATTTATCCCTCTGAACAATCGACATGAAAGCCACTAGTGAGATTCAATACATCTGCACAGTAAAATCAAACAAGTTAAAATCCTGTTAATTAAAAAGAAAATTGACTCCCAATCAATTTCCATGCTCGCAAATTCCATGCTGTTTGCAGGAAATATGTCAAAGACACCCTGGTGGGCAGAGCTGCTCCAAGGACCTACCCCTTGAGCATGCCCTTGATATTCTAATTCTTTCCTTCATCTTCTCCCACCATGTAGATTTAGGTAATTCACAAAACACCGGAGACATTCACTAGCTGACGTTTGCATCACACCACAATGGTGATGCAAACAGTAACTTTATTACTTTAATGGCACATGACACCTTATCAAAGGTCCTAAACCTCCTGTGCTTTGTCCACATGCATTTCAAACTAAGATGAAGTGACATCTTTATGCCCAGTTCCTCGGGTACAGTCAGTGTCCATTCTCCCAAATAAAACAGTGTTGTATTACCCTTTCTGCAAACTGGACAGCACCTGCATTGTTCTTGCCAAATATTTGGTTTAAGCAGCAAAGCACCTAATTAACTTGGTCCCACAAAACCTGCCAAAACCCAAAATGCAGACAATAGCAGAAAAAATTGCTGGTATTATTACAGTATCATATAAATATAAACCCACCTCTCGAGAACGTCATCCAGATCAGATTTTTTGTTATACTTCGGACAATGTCTCATGAATATCTCTAGAGCAAGCTCTTCATACTGTTGCCTCTGCTCTGGCCTCAGAGTTTCCAAGGATTCTAGTTTAGCAAAGGCTTTTGAACAAATATCAAATGCTCTATTTGCACATGCACAGAGTGCCAAAAGGGAATAGATTTCAACTGCAGGGATAATGTCTTCATAATCTCGCAAATGAAGAGCTAAGAAATAAAAAACCAAAAAATCCAAGGAAATTATTACATGTCTTCTGAGAAGTACCAGCATCTGTATGAAATATCTACTACTTGTAGACAGTACTTAATCTTACAAATTGTACACAGTGAACCAATCTCTTTTCATTGACAGGATTGTGAAAGATGTGTGGTTCAACACTTTTTAAAAATAAATAATTTCCCAGTCGAATCTCCTTATTTTTAAAGTGTCTTTTTGTGACACTACTTTTTTTTAAACATGCCGGAAGTATTTGAAATGGACGTTCATTACTTGGACAAAGTATAGGGCACTATTTTCTTCTCTAACTCCCACGTATTCTTATGAAGCTCTACAGGCAGGTCTGATACAAGTTCAGGCATGCCTTATAATTTAAAGAAACAAAACCATCAACAGCACTTCTACAGATTGTCCAGTGTCATCAGGTAATGTCTGGTAAGTCAGATTTTGGGCCCCTCACTACAAGAAGGACATTGAGGTGTTGGAATGTGTCCAGAGGAGGGCTACNCAAGAAAATACTTTTCAGGTATCTTAACTGCAGTGATACTCCATTATGTTTTTTTTTTAAATTCCATGGATCTAGCAAGAACAGAAAAATGTGCCAACTATAAACAAAATTATGCGCTGTGCAGGTCTGTAAAGTTAGAAAAGTTTCTTTACAGGGTTAAAAATAAAGTCCTACCTGTTTTAAGTGCTGCATCTACAGAACCTTTATAGAGCTGTCTTTGTGCAAGTATGAAAAAATGGTAAGCCTCAGCTCCTCGCCAAGCATTGTCTGCAAAGCGATTAGTTGAAGAAAGAACATCTTCTTCTAGCAAACCAGCCAAAGCTGAAGCAGCCTGAAAACAAAGCAGCATCAGAAGCAATTTTTATACAAAACAGATACAGCAGGAAATGGGGATATATGAAAAGAACTTTTCTGTACTGAGTGATTATGCCACCGCCTGTGTTAACTAGGGAAAATTCAAATACATGGACCTAAAATGAACATTCTTAGGTATTTTATACAGTGCATAGGCAGAACATGTGGTGCAGATTTCCAAAGATAAATATCATATACATGTATACAAATATATTCTGTGCACATCTGCAAACTGGTTCCCAGTTTGGATTAATATTGCATTTCAACACCAGATCTCTTAAAACTTTGTTTAAACTATTTCATTTGTGCATATGAAAATGAAAGTGTCAGCTGAAAAGAAAAAAAGAAGAAAAATTTCTTCCATTTGCTTCCCCCATATCTGGAGCCATCGCCTGGCTACATTATAGCCAACATAACTTCACGTAATCACAGATCTCTCTTTGGGATTGATACTTACTCCTAAATGACAAGAAAATGAGAGTCTCACAGGAAAAAAAAAAATCTGGAGTTTCTTAATATGATTTTCATTGTTATAGTGAAAACATTAAGAAAAATATATTAATCTTAGGAAGCAATATATCTATTAATATATGTGATTTAGACGTTTTAAAATAATACTTTAAACAACACGTTTTCCTGGAAGACTTGCTTTAAGGAAAGCTTTGTTCTTAGCAGGAAAAAGCGTTATTAAAAAAAAATAATAGCTTCACATGAAGATAGCTTTATTCTGACTAGGTAGCACATTCCAGAATTCAGAAAGAAAACAAAGAAATCACTCTACCTCTGAACTTTTTCCTTTAACTTTTCCCCTTTGTGCATTTTGCATTTGTTCATGGCACTGTTCTATAAGCAAGGCTGATAATACATAAAGCTTCTTAACTCGCAAGGGCTTTGTCCTTTTCTTTGCCTCTTCATCTGCAATCTTAAAAAACAAACCCAAGGAATGTAATGCAGATTTAAAAAAAATAATTATATTTGAAGATTCGCTTTATTCTCTTGGACAATTGCATGCTTGCGCAAACCTAGGAAATCATGCCAAAAAATGATTCTGCATTTGAATGCAATAATTTAGACTGCAAACAGAACTATACATGAAAATGTCAAAGTGAAGAATGCACATTATTCTATATTCATTTAGCTAACAAGTATATAAAGCCAGATTCTCGGGAAGGAAAAATAAGTGTAACCATGTATAAGTTTATTGACATAATATAAAAATAAACTAAAAAATAGCAATTTTTAAACATCGAAGTTTAAGAAATACATAGCTTTCAGTAAGGTCTGGTGATTTTCCCAGAGAAGAAGAATGGCTTTTGAAAATGACATATATATTACTATAAATATTTGCTGTAAAAATTACATATCACTTTTACATGCTTTATAAGCTATGTACAGAAATGTCTGCAGCCAAACCAAATCTAAGCAACATCTTTATCTTAAAAGCATACCACAGCAGTTTCTAATTGAAGGTACTGATTGAAGAAATACCAAAATTTAACTTCTAGTTAATGAATTTGCTGTTTTTAAAACTAAAGGAGATAAAATAATCCACACAACATATGAAATAATGTGACACTGCACCCAGGCTGGTCTGCTGTACTCCTTTACCAGGCAATGCGGGGCAACAGGACCTTTTTTGACATGCAGTTCCTCTCATTCTGGAGTGAAAGTCTCAAAATAAATCTGTGTCCTGAAAGTCTCCTCTCTGCTGGCTACAGGGGACACCCAGGGTAACTATCTCAAACAGAGATACCTGAACTTAGGAGATGGATTAGTCTTTGCCGTATCCTGTATAATGACATCTGCTAACTGCCTGGACATTGCTACCACTAAAATAACCCCAAGAAAATAAAAGTAGCATGGAATTAATAGGAGCTAGTCCAAAACCCCAGTTATTTGACCTGCAATACCTTGAACATGAGCTTAGCAGCATCAAAGAAATAATTTGCTTTACGATAGAGTTCTATAGCATCAAGGATTTTATTCTTTTCCAGTAAGTGACTTGCATATCTGGCCAACAAGGATCCAATCTCTTTCATATTGTGATTTTTAGCCAGCTCCACAGCTTTATTCCACTAGAAATGAAAGCAGACAATTATCAACCTCATTTTTTCAAAAGCATTCTCAGAACAAGCTGGTTATTCATGAAAAGTGCAACATTTGCATGCAATACTTCAGCACCATTTAGAACCAGGCTACTATAAAATTAAAAGCAAGAGAATACAAATGCTAACATCACTGCCAACCGTGTGATACTGCAGGCCTGTGAAACAAATGCTGGACCTCTTTCCAAAACCACATACAAAGCAGTTGCTTCTGCTTTGGTAAAAGCTTTGCAAAATCATTTCATTGCTGCTCATAGCTGGACGCGGGGATTTCAACACTTCTGGTATTTCTGAAACCCAGACTCTCAAAGCCATGTCTAATAGAGGACTTCAGCCCATAAGCTTAAGGCACAAATGATAACACTTCACTTATCCTTCTATACACCTCATTTTGTCTGTGAATTTTTTTGATCTTCAACAGTTCGGCTACCGTGTTTGTCCCAGATCAAAAGTTTGGCAGGACTGAGAAACTTAGCTGAATCTCCTACCTAAGAGCCCTTCAGATCCATAAATTAGGAAATTGTTTACAGCAAAGAGACTGCACTAGCCAGTCCTGCCATTCCCATACATCAAGTTCCTTATAGCCATCCTCAGCGTCTGTCTGTCTTGTGTTGACACAAACGTTTGCACAGATAAGTCATGCTGGGGAACAGCTCTAGATGTAAACATACAGATCGTTTTTCAGATCAGTTCTGTTCCAGCTACATCCTAATGCAGCCGCAAACATATCTGCATCTCTGCAAGGAAGGAAAGGGATGTGGAAAATGAGCAGCCAGAAGCTCTCCAGTCTTCCTGCCATTCCCTCAGGAGGCAGCACGGCCTGGCTCTACAAAGGCCACAAACGTCTGTGTGCTGAGCACGCTTATCAGAGCACAGTAGCACTGCTGCATATAGCTTTGTCCCTTCCATGGTCTAATCCTAATTTCAGGTAACTGCCTTAAGCACTGAATTATAAATTTTCCAGAAATCATGGCGAATCATCAGATGCTTAACAAGGACTTGATGATCTTAAAGGTCCCTTCCAACCTCACCGATTCTGTGATTCTAAGGACTTGTATTTAACCGGGCATTAGGATAGAAATCTCACTGTTAAACTGGTGTTGGTTAAGCAGATTATCTACTGCTGGTTTACCTGGTTGAGATGTACACAGGTATCTACCGCATCCTTCGGTCGATTGCATTTCAAAAAGGCTGACACAGCTTGTTCACACATCCCCACTCTTACAAACATATAAGCTATATCCTGCAAAAAGCATCAGCACTGTGTTAAATGCACTTCGAGGTTTTTAGTATGTTGCATAGCAATTGCAATACTATTATATTCTTGTTTAATTTAATGCCGAGAAATTGGGGGAAAGGTCACTTGCTTCATGGTTTCACTGAAGACAACACACACTGTTTAAAATCTTTACAACAGCGTGCTACTTTTCACACACTGCTTCTAAATTAAAAAAAAAAGCGCTATTTAAAAAAATTTTCTTTCAAATGAAATCATACCAGAACTGTGTTCTTACTGTTTGGAGTATTTCACAACACTTCACTACTAGAAAGAGGTTAAAAAA
>VXBO01007947.1:179357-234723 GCA_013400135.1 Rhinoptilus africanus
AAAAAAAAAAAAAAAAAAAAAAAAAAAAAAAAAAAAAAAAGAGCGCTATGTCTTGCTTTGTTCAAACAATGGAAAATGGCATTAAATGAGCATGTTTTGCATTTTTCAAGCATTTTGGATTAATCATCTCATAGTTTTAAATTAGGCATTACTTAGTAAGTCATTTCAGGCTATGCCATCTTCTTTCCCTCTTTTCAGCAGAGTATCTTCAGTTTTCATCGTACATTACCATTCCCTTCCCACGTAAGAAGCTAAACCAGGGATAGCAACAAGGAAGAATTTGGGGCAAGGAACACCGCTGTGTAGACTAGAGAATAAAATGAAAACTACACTAAGTGTCCAGCCCTGAGGAGTGACTTCTCAGTGAAGCATAGCTATTTTAGAGACAAATGGCACAATTTGGGGAGGGAAGCAGTGGATTATGACTAAGCCGTGTGGCCATAAAGCACGATGAATAATCATTATGAATCTGGTGAATGATGAATCAGGTCTTTCTGGGGAACCTGAACAATAAAGGAAAGGAAGAACGATGGAGTATGAAAACAGCAGTAATATTGGAGATCCATACCAGACCATTATATTACATATGATAAGACCATTATACTTATGTGAGTAGGTCATATACTGCATTCTTGCTCTCTTTCTTAGCCCTCACAAGATGGGAAATTTTAAATAAATAATTGAGCATAAGACAATGAAAAATAAAGGTCCTTTTTGCTTACAGGGAGCAATTTATTATTCTCTGGAAGGGAGTTTGCGAGATTCTCCAGTCCTTGGTAGTCCTCTAGCATGTAGTAACACTCAGCTAAACGTTCCTGGTTTCGTCCTTGTACATAATACTGTACGGCATTTAACCTAATAAGAAAAAAAAAAGTGGTGGCTTCTGATATATAAACGTAAGTGAAGCTTTTCATTTTGTAAGTCTTTTGCATTTGTAAATTTTAAATTACATTATTTTAAATAAGTAACTTTACTTGGAGAGCTTTTGTAGCTTGACTTTCACTGTTTTTCTAAAATGCACTACAAGTTTTCATTTTCAGAGATCTTTACACTGAAGTAGCAAGACTGATTCTCTGAGTAGCATAAGGTTAGGAAATCAAGGAATCTTAAAACTGTATTCCCACATCTGCACAGACCATGGCTGACGATGGACAACAACTTGCAACTAAACTTACAGAAAAGGGCTTTACTGTTGCAGCCCCATATTTTAAAATGCAAGCACCGAGATCTCCAAGACCATTCTCCAAAGTTACTTAAAGCACCTAAATACCAACTTTCAAAATCTAATCACAAGTTTTCAACTGCTTAGGGACCCAAGCTCTTTGCAATAATACAGTTTGGGTAATTGCAATACATAGTGAAGCTGCAGAAGAGACAGTGTGTTCTGGATTCCAGAAGTTTACATGGGCTTAGAAGGCAACAATAGAAGTTAACAGAAGAAAATTTCTCTGCAAGTTATTAGCTACTAAGACATCACCACTGGCTCATGAGTACCTGACTGCAAAGTGTGTTGTGGAGAAATACTACTACATGCGTGCACTGTTCTTAAAATCTTCCTTGGGTGTCCAGTTTGGGCAATAGCTGGAGAGAGATCCAGATCAGAGAGAACTGAGGACCTTTTCAAAAATGTGTTGGTTAAAGTATTCTACAAAGTTTGTGGTTAGTTTTGAAATTCACTGATGTTTAGTAATTCTCTCCTACTTTTTTTTTTCCTTTAATACTTTCTATATCCAGCCTAATACAGCTGTATAGGTATTTCTCTCCTTGCCCTGCCCCACCACCACCACCACCCCAGCTTTGAAGCAAAGACTTCTGACAAAACTGAGACGTTTATCACCTTCATTCTTTAGTTGATAAACAGTCTCTGTTTAAAGATTTGTGCAGCAATGGAACCATAAAGGTCCAAGCTAAATCTCATCATTCCAAAATTATTTCATGTATTGCATCATGACTTTCCTGATGTCTGTCCCTCCTTGTAAATTAAGTCTTGTCATCAGTTTTATCATTTCCTTTGTAATTTCCGTCTTACTAGGTCCTCTACAGAACATACCATTTCTGACGGTCTGCAAAATAATCTCCAATAGCATTGTGGGCTTGTTCAAGAAGGGCATCATCTGCATCACCTGAGCCAGTTTTCAATAGCTGCAATACTCGAAACCAATCTCCCAGTTTTATTCGTAGTCCAATGGCAAGATCTCTAATATAGACACAAAATAGCAGGAAAAAGTCAAAGACAATAAAACAGCTATCAAAAAAAAAAAAGCACCCAAAAGTATTTTCATGTTCATAACCTACAACGCAGGGATCACAATGATCCCGGATGGCTTGTTTACAATTTAAGCAGTATTACAGAAAAGCAAACACTCAGAGAGCTCACAGGTTGTATCATAAGTATGCACTTCCCTATTAGCCACACTCCTGTGTGAGGAGTTAATTAAGCAGCTGGTGAGACCGTTGGACTGTGTCTCCTTCAGGGTTCCTCTCACTCTGTGTACTACTCTGTATCTTACACTGCTGACTGCGGCAATAGATGGCAGCAGCAGCAAAAGGCTAAAAGCAGAAGAGAGATGAGGGGAAAGGCCAAGGAGTGAGGAATATGAATAACAGATGCAAAAGTCAAGATGTAATAAAATGGATTTCAGAGAATTCTCTTTCAGATTCAAGATGACTTTGGATAAAGGAGAAAGGACTCAGAAGAAGTCTTTCCTTTTTATTATTCATGCATTCCTGTGACCCACTGTGTGTCAATCATCTGGCGCGCTTTTTCCACCATATAATTACTTCCTAATGAAGCAATACAGAATTATTTTCTGCAGGTGCATAGAAAATAAATGGGAGAGATATATACACTCCTTTTAAAGATGCCCTAAACTTACAGGTGAGTTAAGGAAGGCAATAGCAAGTCAGCACACTCAGCTAAATCAGAGCACCTATCTAAAAAATTCCAAATTATATTTGAAAAAGCGTGATTTATGGTAGGTCCTTATCAAGAGTTTTCTAGTGGTGAGGAGACACATAAGGTCAATACAGAAATCCTATATTCTTGTAGCTGGAGAATAAGATGCTCTACTGTTGAAGAAACCAGTAAAGAAAAGTAAGTCTTTGACTTCTGCAATCCTGTAATGGCCAAATTTCTCTTCAGCCACGTGGAAAGGAATATGCTATAACTAAAAATCAGTGTTGCAGTGCGACTGAAGTGCTCATGAGGCAGCCCACCTCTCCAGTCCAGCATACTTCCACGGGCTAATTAATTACGTGCAAGAAAATTTTCCATTACCAGGCGCTCACATGCAGCTCCTGTCCTGCCCGCCTCCTTCTTACTGGGGAAGAGGAAGGTTTCTCTTTCTTACAGCATGAAAGAAGAACTATTTTTTTCTCCATCATTCCCTACTTTTTTTCATGGCATCCATTAATCAAAGCTTAAAAATTTCACATGTGCATAAGTGACTCATGCTGCTCCATGTTTGACCACCACCTACAGGCTACATTGTACAACTGCTGCTTATTATTTCTCATTATCCTTTTTCAGTAGAGACAGTGCTCTAGCTAATTACTTTGCATTAATTTATATTTCCCAGTAATACTGTAATTTTGTTTTGTTTGTTTTCATTCCTGACCAAAATTTCCAGCGACTGGTCCGCAATTTCATCCAGAGTCCTTTCTGTCTCTCCAGAGATTACAGTTCATTAAAAACGCTGTTGTTTGTATATGTAATTGGAAAGAATGTGTACTTGGCTACTAGCTGAGAGCAACAGTACATAAATTAAACATTAGTTAAGATTTTTTCTTTGTATTTTTGGAATCCCAGTTGAAATACTGACAAAATACTTGCGAAAACATCTATGAAACACAGCACTACCTAGAGCAGCTGAGGTTTTGCAAACAGTTTGGAATGCACCGATTTACATATAGAATTGGTCATCTATGGATACAACAAAATTCTTTCTTTCTGAGCCTTTTCTGTCTTGCCAGAAACTGGTAAAGAGTTTCCAGTTCTAAAACAGCCATTCCTTATTAAAGCAAGCATTTTTTTTTCCTTTATTTGCTGCTGAGATGACTAACTGCAATTACCTTCTGTCCATATCCAGATACATTCTTTCAGCTTCTTCAAATCGGCTAAAATAGGCTGCCACTTCTGCTTGCTTCATTGACTCGCTCTGCAGGTTGCCTAGACGCTTCACAAATTTAATACCTTGATAATCTTTGCAACGTACAAAAGCTTGTTCAGCAGTCTGCAGATCCAGCTTCTGAAGAGCAGCTTCAGCCAGGAGACGCCTGTGTGAAAAACAAACATGATAGATGGAAAAGCAACTAAAAAGTAAATTAAATGAGGATCCATTTAACTAGTCATTATTTAAAGAAGACATCATTCAAGTTACTGCAATTGCACTGTTATTCAGTGGTATGATTGTCCCCAGTATGTTCTGTGATCGATCCATTACTTGCTCAAGGGAAGATGTTCAAATAATTGCTAATATTCTTTTGTTCAGCTGTTCAAATGGACGCTGGCTCGGGAGGGATGGGCAGGGCTTGAGTATTACAGTTGTCCTATGTGAAATGTGTTGCTGGTCTCAATGCAGTTCCATTTAGGTATTTCTACCTATGCATACATCAGGAGTTAAGGCCTTGATGGCAGGCTCAGTCTGACGGCCTCCAACTAAATTGGCCATAAAGAATAAGTTATCCTTCCAATCCATCTGAATGTTCTTGTCCAGTTGGGACAGCCGTCTGGGAGAGCAGGGCAGTTTGGGAATCCTTGTACTGGTACTGCCCCATTGGTCAGTTCTGCAAATAGAGAATTTCTACCTTCAGGCCAGCCTACATCCATCAGGTGCCTGAACGAACTCTAGAATTTTCTGCAAAAATAAGGCTAGGTAAATTTAGACTGGCTGACTGACACTGTGAAACAAAGTCAGTGCAGTAGGGTGCTTGCAAAACCCATAATATTATTGTTGTATTCAGTGACCTAAGCCAGTATCAACTTAGTATTTTTGAATAAATTTGAGGTTGGTACCACTTCAGCCCAAGCGCTCATCACTGACATCAGTGAAACCAAGAGAAAAACAGTACAGCAAATTTAATCGATCTGTGACAGAAATCATCCTGTTTGTTGTATTCTAGCAAGCAGTAAGGGCACTGCCCTGTTCTCATCTAGAATACATTTGCTTCGCATCCAGCACTTCTAATCCATCTCTTCTGTATAAATATGACATGCCATATGTTTACTTGCATAATGAAAATTAGGTTCATGGCAATTTTGCAGCGAGGTGACCAGCATTTGACATTATTTTGTGATTTTACGATATAAAACCTTTCCTGAGACACAGTCTTTCAAAACTAGTCATTATATATGAAATAGTACTAGCAAAAAGCAGGAACGACTTCAATCCTCAAAAAAACTTCATCTAGTTCAAGACAGTAGTACAAATGAAGACTCACAAAACTAACTCTTACCCTAAATACTGAAACTAGTAACATTACAGCACTATTACAGAAACTTTCAACAGGTAGCTATCAAATCCTGTTTTTCAGAAAGTACATTCCGGACGTGAAAGCACAACTACATTGGAAACAATGCTTTTTGGAACAAATTACAATATTCATAAAATCATGGAGTTCCAATTTAACACCAGCCCACTTTTGGGGGTTCAAGAACTAGGAGCCTGGGGAAGCACTGGCCCCAAGTTCCTTTTTAAGATGGCTACTGAGGAGCCTTGAACACTTGCTCAGCATCTCCTGAAACATGAATTCTCAAAAGATTAGAACAAAACCACCATTTTCTTGCATTCTGGGAAATCATAACAACACACAGCTTCGAACTACCCAAACAGGGCAATTGCAAGAGGGGTGGGGAGCCGGACTAGCAGGGCACTGCAGGGCTCTCTTTGGACCTTCCCTCAACACCATGATACTCCTTTGGGGGCGATTCAGCCCAGTGCAGAGATGTTCTCCGTTAGAACAGGAGCCCTTCAGATTGAAGCTGAACACTGGTACCTTTTTTTCCTTCCCTTTTTCTTAAATGTTTCCGTTTAAAGTCTCTACTGCTTTGGCTGGTTTTGATTTGAGGTTTTGTACTTTAATACTACATCTGTCTGAACAAGAAAAGAATACAAAAGAACACAAATTTAAACAAAGGTTATAAAGAGATGTTACCAAAGTCTGGGATGCGGATTGTCTTCTATGAATTGGGAAGATTCCTCAATGCCAACTTTTTCAATCAATGCTCGACTGTCTCGCAATGACCGAATCTCAAAATTGATGATATAATCTTTGTTAGGATGTTCAGGATTCTAACAGAATGGATAAAGAAACATCATTTTATTCCACGTCACCTTTATTTTCACCCAACATAGATATCTACTGTTCAAATCATTAAGACAGACACCAACTTTTCCTACAAAATAAAATTAATTATTCTTACCTTTAATACTTCATCCAGCAGAACAGATTTGATTTCTAAGTCTTCAAAGTTGCAAATATATCCAGAAGTTTGTATAGGTTCCTTAAAGTTAAATAAGTTACAAAGGAATGAACTTGTATTCTGTCTGATCAAATCCTAAATAAATCTGTTACGTATACATAAAGAGAATTTCTTCTTCTCCAAACAAGGAGTTAATTGCATTTCCAACATGAAACAAATGCCAAAATCTGTAACGTTAACAATTCCATACACACAGACATAATTAAAAATCCTCATGTTTTCTATAACTGAATTATGAGAAAGAGATAAAGGAACACCTGTCTATATTTAGATTCAACTGAAATGTGCTTTACAAAGATCTTTGTTATATTTTCCAAAGCATACAAAAAATGTGCTCCTGAAAACATCTCATACATTTAAGAAAAATATGACAGCATTTTTGTCTTTCCAGGACTGATAGTTCATTTTACTAATTTGTTCCTAAACAACACTCCCACATTAGAGCTGACAAGATTCTGAGATTTCCAAAAGCAGGTTTATTGTTATAAATACTTGCCTAATTGAACAGCGAACACAAGAATAATACTGTTCAACACAGAGCCATTAACTTGCGAGCCAATTTGTAAAATGAGTAATTTACACATATTAATATTTACCTCTGGATCCAAGTTTCTGAAAACATACATTCTTGTTTTCTCCATCATTGCAAACAAATCTGGATTATCTTTGGCCCATTTCATATCCCAGACATCTTTGCGTTCCAGTTTCAGCTGCTCACCCATCACTTGCTGTCCTGTACTGTCTACTCCCCGTGTATCCAAGTCAAAGAACGTCAGAACACCTGAAAGGTCTATGATAGCAACACGACTACAGAAAAACAAAGGAAGAAAAAATAAGACAAATAATACTATTCAAGGCTGTAAATCTGAAATAGTTCCCTAAACTGGCACACGCAGGCCAAATTTCCCCTCTAATCCAATACCAGTATAATGCCATAGATTCAGCAAGATGCATGCGGTTTTCATTCATCTGCACAGCAGAGAGAGACCAGAGACATGGAAAGAAGATGTTCATCTGCTCATACAGGATCTGGCTCTGCAAACATTCCGAAATATGCCCGTTTTTCATCTGAAGTTCCTTAGTACTTCAGATATCAACTTGAGTAAAGTGCAGGTTCTGCCCCTCGCCAAACTTTTCTCAACAGAGCCTAAAATTAGCAACCAAACAGAACTGGGTTTTGTTATTTACTGGGAGGGAATGAAGCAGATTCGTAAATGAGAAAGACAGTGCGGTGATGCAGAGTGTTAATCTCTAAAGCAAGATTTCTTATATATCTACAAAGGGTATTCTTTAGGTTTTTTCTAGACAATATTAAGTATAATCCAATTAATCTTTAGAGTCATTTAAAATATGGCGAAAATACAATTTCTAAAGGGTTACACATGAAAATTTCCAGTTACGTAGGTCTTCAGTGAATCATACTAGCCTGTATTTACTACAATGCCATTTTAAAAGCATTTCTAAATATTTAAAGGTATTTTGACACCTGTAATACTTATTAAAATTTCAAAGCCATTTAGAAATTTAACTTCAAAACACTTATGGATCTGAGCCTTTTTCACTAGTACAGTATCATTTAAGAAGGAAGCTCCTTGGGTTCAAAATAAAATTAACGTGACTCTGACTAGATCACATTGCCTTTTAAGTGAAACAGTCTATTGTTGGTCCACACCTAAAAAGATGAGCGATCTACACGTGCATTATGAATTTTGTTTGAAATTATAAAGTTATTATGAGGTGATTAAAATTGTCTTACAAGTCCTCTTTAGTCAGAATATTTCTGCCTTTTCTGCCCAGACTCTCGCGCTCTCTCTTACAAAAAAATAACTGTTGAGTAGAAAGCAACTTCAGTATTGGCACAGCTGAAGCTTAGGAAAACCAGTCTTGCAAGAAGCATTGCCCCCCGCTACAAGTTGTAACAATGGAAAATTAACATGGGATGAACAAAGTTTCCAGGCATTAGAAGGACACAGAAAGAGAAAGAAGCCTTAGAGATAAAATTTAAGGTTATGACATTATTTCCTGAATTCACATCATGATCACAGGAAGCTCATGTTTGTTTCATCTAATAAAACAAAGATATTTTCATGTGTACGTTTCCTTAAACTACACACACTCCCCCTAAAGAGTTTAAAACATAAGAGAGCTTTACTAACACAGCCTCTCAAAGCAATCTGATGACTGGCCAGATGTAATAATTAGTAATAAATAAATGGTTAAGCAATCAGTAATAATAACTAAAATTAATAAATAGTTTATATTGAAGTAAAATTAATACATAATTGTTATAGAACCACAGAATTCACAGAATTAGTATTTTCACAAATTGCGGCAGTTTATTTTAAAATCAGATACCCATGTTAGAAGGAGATCTGTAACTTACCTGGAGTTGCAATTCAAAGACAGCTGATATGCACGACAGCTCAGGGTATACTTCTGTACCAGAGCAACGCTAGGAAGACTGTATCTCTGGATAGTGCCAGATTCTCTTCCCTAGAGAAAAGCAATGCTTGCTTACTGAGAGAATTCTTCCATCAATAAACTCTTAAAAGAGGTTTTATTTACATGCTGTCCAAGACAAAACAGTTTTTGGGTAATTGACAGAGAAGAAGTGGAGAGAGGGAATGTCATCACACTAGAAGTTCCAAATTCTGCTATTCAAACAAGGTACTTTAAAAAGATGCTACAATTTACATCCTTGCTTTAATCAGGGATGCTAAAATGAAAAGCCATAGTCCACATTCAGCCCACAGAACAGTTCCAGGAGCCTGACAATTCCCCATGAACCTTCAGACATGGTCCACATAACAAAAAAGGAGAACGGTGAAAAGATCCCCGTCCCACACTGGTAAATCCACTCAGAGTGCCCTATGACAGTACCAGCTCGGGTCCGAAAGCAGTACAGCTGTGTTCAGGTGGTGCTGTTGGCATGCTAACGAGTCTCACCAATTACTTCAAGACTTGAGCTAGCTTTAAAAGTAAATGCTATAAAGTATACTGGTTATTCAAAGGCTTGAGTAACAGTAACCAAATCTAAGTACCAATGTGGTGTATCTTTATTTTGCCAAATGATGGACCTGTGCCCTGTGTCAAGGCACCATCAAGCCAAGAGTCTAAAATGAGATTGACGTCCCTGGACAGAAGTGATCCCTGCCGCTACTTTCTCACAGTGTTTCTGTAGACGGAACAACGTATGTTATTTTACCTACTGCTTAACCCTTATGCTGGAAGCGAGTCACTATTGAACTGTAAGGTAGTCCAAACTTTATTCTCTCTTTTTCTCTCCCAAAGCCACCCCTAAGGTCCTCAGTATAAATCACCTTTCATCTTTGACTTTTTCATATCTGTATGCCCTATAAATTGAAAAGCAGATTTGGTCAGAAGCGTTAGAAAATCTAACCACTTGTAATATGCATTCAGCATCAGCACATTTATCCAGATCTAGTCTCAAAGACATTTCCTCTCATTCCCTTCCTTTTAACCAAAGTCACCGATTAATTATCCTCTTAATTTAATTTTCTCACTCTTATTCCTGAAGCACGAACAGAATCCCACAGTCATCTACTAACCATCACACTTTATTCATTCGTGTTTTTTTCCCATGACCCACTGATTTTGTAAAATCCAGTCAAAGGATAGAAGCAAAAAAAAAAAAAAAAAATCACTGGAGTAGGAACATGGGAAAATATCAAGATCTTTCTTGGGAAGGTGAATAAAAAAGAAACAGTGTTCTTTTTCTGTCTTTGTTCTGCTTGATTAGTTTTAAAGCCCACCGTATGTCTGTTCAGATAATGAGATCACTCTTTTCAGATCAGAAAAAAAAATGCACCGTTTGGCATGTTACAATACCTCATACATAATACATATGTATAATCCATAAATGTATTAATATGTATATAGCATACTACCTACATTTGAGATTATCTATCATCATACATTACACCATTAATATGTAAATAGAAAAACTTTGTAAATCTTTGTGCATGTACAAGCAGCTTAGAAGGGACTCCTAGAACTCAGATTACAGAATTAAATCCTAGCCTGGACCTTATCAAACCCTACATTATAACTAGTCTGTACTTAAATTGTTAGCACTTAGAGAATAAGCCCTTAGTGAATTAGAAAGAATCCAGGTTAATGGAAGAACCTGGTAAAAAGTTATCTTTGAAGATGTCTAGAAAGAGATTTCATCTAAGTTCATCTAATTTAGAATTTAGCATAATTTCAAATGCTTTGAAATTATGACTGCTTGTGAAAGCATTGCAGAAGAACCTCCTGCCCACAAGCACAAGAGGCAATCAGGAGTTATTGTAATCATGTGACTTACCACGAGTAGCATCTTATCAGATGCTGTTATTGCACAAATTGGATCTCTTGTTCCCTGAAAGTATACAAGTGGTATCAATAACAATTTTAATGCAACAGTAAGAATGCATTGCTAAAGAAAGAAGTTTGATTTAAATATACAAGAATCTTTCTATCAAACTTGTCAGTATACAGTAAATGGATGGTTTGTGATATTAGTAGCCTTTGTTATGGGAATCATTACATTAATAATATTAACAGCTTTCTTTCCTCTCCTGAACCCCTCCTCCAGAAAAATAAGAAACCCAAAAAGTAACAGGTGTTTAACAGAAAACACAAGAAAGCAACTATCCCTGACTTGTGAGGCTTGTAATTAATTTCAGGTATATTGGTAACTACAAAAGCAAACACGCATATGCACACACACAAAGTGGAAAAGGCCTGAAGTATGAGAAAACATTACAAGGGTTACTGGGTTTCAACAAGCTTACACTTTGTTGAAGTAAGGGGACCTGCTGCGCACCAAGACAGCGGGTATCTACATACTGGACCCCAGAATATAATTTTTCTATGTTCCCTACAGTTTGGTGTATATTTCCAGTTATACATAATGACACAGTAACAACGCACTAACCAGAGGGAAGAAAAATAACACTTATGTACAAAAGGTGGAAAAGAAAGTTTAAGTATGACCATTTCTACTAATGAAAAGCTAGGAAAATAAATAAAGCGATGCTAACTACCCTTGCAAGCTACCAGTGACACCACAATGGACTCGTTAAAACCATCGCTTACTTCAATAGCTCTGCTGTAATCAAGGTGTCCATCTGCAGATCCTGAAGGGGTGTCATCAATATGATAAATCCTATAGAAAAGGAAAGTTAGAAGAAAAAGTTGAGTCCAAATAAAGTATATTTTTTGGCAGCACACAGTTATCTTCAATCCTTGGAGAAAAAAAACATTGCAATTGTAAAAGAGAATAAAAGCTATACCTGTTCTTATCTTCCAGTAGCATCCCCTTTGATAACCCTGTTTAGTACTGATATAAAGATACGGTACTTGCTTTCACTTTTACAGTCCCTGATGGCCTATTCCCTTATTATCTAAAAACCTGCATTCTGCAACAAGAAGTTTCTGCAAACCATCAGACACCCCAGTTGTCTCTTTTCAAACATGCCCTTCCATATTTTCTCAGGCTCTTCTCCATACTTGGGAAGAGCTTCACATTCATATCCACAAAACGTATGCGTTACTGAATTCAGTACTTCATCATGACTTCTCTTTTGCCTTAGAAAGTAGCATTAGGAAAGATTTTAGAATGCTAAAATAATAGTTTATGGTGAATTACAACTATTTACTTTTTCAATATTTCTGTCAAATTTACAATCTTTTCCAAGGCTAGGACATTCAGGTACTAGAACAATGTAAGTTATTACACCATGCACAAATAATTACTCATTATTATTGATATATATAGTGACAGGAGAATGGTACATTTATAGAAAGATGCTGTAGTGTCTCTATGGAAGAAAACACACACAAAAGAAGCTTGTGGAGGTGGCAGAAAAGACAGAAAAGTTAATGCCACTAACGAACACCTGGGAAGGAAATGTTTTGGAGGCAAGATGGTGTTGACTTTGGCTTGTTTAGTTTGAGAAGATAAAAGTCCATAGGGGATTAGACATCAAAAGATACAATCAGATACAAATACATTTAGAGAAGAACTAGCTGGATAGACAATGTCCTTACAGCCACTGACACACAAGAAGCAGTTAAAGTTAGCAGAGGGAATACAGCTGCCTAGAGACTAAAGATATGGCCGAGAAAAAGAGGAGGAAAGAAAAACAGCATCGAGACAGAGAGCTCTGTAAGGGAAGCACACACTGAGCAAATGGAAACACTGAACAGGAACTAATCCAAAAAAGTCTGAGAGATTTGCACAGCAAACACAAATTTGTTGAAAACTAATTTGTATGAAAAACTATTCTTTAGTATTTAATCTTACAGGCCTGCAAGTCAACAAATCTGAGTAGAGAAATGAGAAGACAAGAGTTCCTATTTTAGGCATGGGACAATCCACCTTTATACTGACACCAATGCAAAGGAAGAAAAATGGCAAAGCCTGAAGACAAACCTTTCCCTGCCTTCTTTTCTGGTCCGTGCTACCTGATTGATTTCCATTGCAGTAAGCTTCTTGGCCACACGATATTGCCAGATGTAAAATGCTTCTTTTGAAGCTGCTATCACATGCGTTTTGGTCATGGTGACAAACAATGGTCCTGTTATGAAACCCAAATAGTTGTAAAATTAGTGTGGCAAGTATTGGACTAGATGCTAAGTTGTAAACTTTTTTCCCAGATGGATGAAAACATATCTCCCTAGATTAAAGGCAAAAAACCAAACAAACGAACAAGAAAACCCACACCACACAAGCAGTTTTCATTAATTGCTAATAAATTTCTCTGAGGCCTTGGGGACTTGTTCAGAAGAACAGAGAAAGTCTTTACAAGTTCTGATTTTAAAATGAATACTTTTCTCCCTATTATTTCAGCAAGTTTCCATACACTCACACAGAAGACATCAAACACATATAGACGAGTTTTCAGGTTAATAACCTATTCAGGAATATCTCAAATCTCTAACAAAACCTATAAAAAAACCTTGCACATCTGACATCTTTGTAATTATTCAAATTAAATAAAATTAACATTACTCAAAAGTTGTCAATCTAGAAGAGATTCTTTGATTAGCACCACAAAAAAAGCAAGTTTTGGAGTTAGACAAAACCTAGAAGTGTTGTTTTGCTGCAGCAGCAGATTAAAAACTTATCAAAGCATGCCCTTAGTCTTACTTTATTGTATCCAGAGATCACAGTGTAAGAAGGCAAGGCATTTTCTTTACTTTAGCCCTAAATCCGTTTAGAAGATATGGATAAATTGAGCATCTCATTCCTGCTGTCAATGTTCAGTAAACAAATTAAAAAAAAAAAATATGTTCTACTCAAACAATTATATTATGCTTTATATTACACTGTCTTGACTGTATTGTGGCTCTTTTTTCCTTTTACAATCCTTGGTTTCATCTTCTGAAAACCAGTAAAGGCACATTAAAAGGCACAGAAAAATGTGGAAACCTATGAAGTAAATCCCTCAGTATCTTCACATTCTATGAGTATATCAGTAAGCTACCAGACAAAACAGACAAAGTCAGAAGAATTGTGTAGCCCAGCCTGTTGGTGAAACCCTGAGACATACAGATAACATGCTGTGAGCACAAAATCTGATGCTTTTACAGAGAATCTCAGTTATTGGGTATTTTAGCACAGAAGAGAACTCTGGAGGGAGCTATAAGCCTGCCATAAAGAGGAGCAGTGCTGTGACAGACAGATGGGGGAAGATTGGTTGAACAGATTTTATTTCTTTGAAACCAAGCGGATTATATAAGCTACCTGATGGCTCTAGAAGACTTTTTAGTATAAATGTAAATACTGGATAAGAAGGCTTAGTGATGATGCTAAACATGTGAGCAGCACAGTTGTTTATATTACACACAACTCAGTGTATGTCATATACTTGTAACACATTTATTTCAATAATTAGTGACATACAACTGAAGGATACAGTCGCCTCCATTTCATTAACAGCATTAATAAATTCTATGTATTTGCTCTGGTTTTTTATCACCTTGTAGCTGCACATGCCATAACAGTCAACGGTTTTATCCTTTAAAAATGAAACATGAGAATCTCCTGACCTGTGAGGAAATAAGGTTTCCTCTTGCTCAAATCACAAACTTTTACTACTAAGCCTTGTATTTGGACTCAATCAACTTTAAACACTTTACTCCAAGACAATGATAAACCAAACCCACATCTGAGAGCGACAGGCGTTCCTCAGACTCACCAGGTGACTCTCCATTTGACCTACAGCTTTCATGGAAGCTAAATTTACTCATTTGTGCACACCTCAAAGTACCCCAATCCAAGAAAAAAGGATGTTCACATAAGCTCTGTTGTGATCCAGAAACAAGATGGCAATGCATCTATGCTTTATCCAAAGGATTACAATCAATTAGGCATTTTATGAACATGCCTAAGACCTAAACTGATTGTTTCTGTCAAAAACACCCCACACACCGACCCCCACCACACCTCCCTGCCGCTTCTTTTGTGTCAGCTTTAGCAGTAGCTTAGAATCATAGAATCGGTGAGGTTGGACGGGACCTTTAAGATCATCAAGTCCAACCATTAACCCACCCTGACAAAAACCACTTCTAAACCATGTCCCTAAGTACCACATTTACCCTTTTCTTAAACACCTCCAGGGATGGGGAATCCACCACCTCCCTGGGCAGCCTGTTCCAATGTTTAATAACCCTTTCAGTGAAAAAGTGTTTCCTGATATCCAATCTAAACCTTCCCTGGCATAACTTGAACACAGAGCAAGTTGGATCAGTTCATTCATCTAACTGACCTCGAAATTAAATAAATAAAAGATTAGTTTAAGTTGGATTAAAGAGAAAATCACAAATGTTAGAGAGGGCAGGAATGAGCAGCCAGCATGGAGGGCAGGGCCTTCCCTTCTTTGCAAAGATGGTTGGATTGAAGCCAAACGTGAAACTGCAGGAAGAGGGATACACAGCACACAGACACAATTATCAGGATCGGATCCATTCAAAAATCACATCTGGAAGAGCAGTATCTATACGTGGGAACCAATGATTTTATAAAGCTGCCTGTATAGCTTAAACAATTGCATAAAAGTAGGACATAAGGGATTTTTTTTCTATAATTGCTTTAGCATTTTATACTGACAGTCATTAAACAAGCAAACACAAAAAAAAAAAAATTACAAACAGAAAAATCTGTAGAAAAAGAAACTAAAACCCAAGGCTAGCCTGGACATTAGGAAGCATTTCTTTACCAAGAGGGTGGCCAATCCCTGGAACAGGCTTCCTAGAGAGGTGGTCGATGCCTCAAGTCTGTCAGTGTTTTAACAGGCATTTGGACAAGGCACTTACTCACATGCTTTAACTTCTGGTCAGCCCTGAAGCGGTCAGGCAGTTGGACTAGCTGATCGCTGTACGTCCCTTCCAACTGAACTATTCCATTCAATTCTATTCCCCCTTCTCACCTCAAAGCCTTAATCATTGGGCTACACTCTGCTCCTAAAATGCTTTCCTTCTTGGCTGCATAACAGCACAGCTTCCACACAAGGAAAGGATGCTCCAGCCACTCCGAGTCTGGGCTGATGCTGGGGCAGAGAAGGAAGGGATCTCTCCTTTCCTGGGAAAGGAAAGATGCTCATTTCAATCCATTCAGGCTGAGGAAGATCTAGAATCCCTTTCTAGGCAGCTGGTTTAACTACTTAAGTTTCCTTTAGTGTAGGGACGTATTATCATCTTATACAGTGGCCTTGATTTTAGCAGCAAGTGTTGCTCACCTGAGCATCAGTGCCCTTCAAAGAATTCCTGCTCCAATTATTCAGCAGACAGAAAAGCAAGCACCTTAAGTCAGGAGAAAGCAGGAGATTCAGACACTCCTCTGCTCGGCATTCCCACTGGATAGAAGCTTTCCAGGCTAAACGCGTGGACTTCTTAGATTGTCTAGGTCTTCTCACTGCTTTTGCAGATAGCTAACTTCAGTATTAATGTCTTAATACTTAATTTTCAGACCTCAAAAATATGCATGGAAAGCATTTAAAGAGGTGCCTTACTCTTCAGTGATCAAATATTGAAAAGGTTTAAATACACCATCCCACCAAAACAACATGTGAAACAACTGCCCTTTAAGTTTTCATGGCCCTTCTCTCTCTTCTCACCTAATTTCTCTTCACTGTTTCTTCATAAAACCTCCTCCCTGAAGGAGAGAAACTGTATTTCTTAAATATCCAGGAATCTTGAAAAACCTTCTGCAATGTCTGTATTTCATCCACACTCACTCCATCTCACTTCAAAACAGCTAGAAAACACCTGGTTTCATGTCTAAGCTTCTTTAAAAAATAGTAGATGGAGAACAAACTTAATGCATGAAGAATTAGCAGATTGCGAAGACGATGATGAAGAAGAGGAAGAGGAGGAAGAAACCGAGGTCGCTGTGGGGGAAATGACTGATTCTCTGAAATTAGATTCATTGCATGAAAAAGCTGAGACACTTTCTAGTATATGAAATAGGATAAACACACACGAGAGAGACAAGTGACCCCACCTAAAGCTGATGGAAAGGAAGCGATCTGACAGACAGACACAAGACTAAACTGTTGTTTTCATCCAAGCCTATGACAGGCTGTTCCTGAGAAACTAGGACAAACTTAGTCTGATCAATAACATCTACCTAATTTTAGAGCTTGATTCAAATGTCTCTAGAAGTGTTAGTTCATAAATAGAAGAAAACATCAGAAAGCAGGAGGGACCACCGAGCTGCACATGGCACATCTCATGAATGACCGCAGTTTGCAGAACAGGAAGAAATACTAAAAATCAGTTATAGTTTTTAGATCATGTTTCAGTAACAGCAATTCAAGTGCTGTTTCAGATGCAATTCAGTCATCCTCATGAAGGCGTCCAGGAGGGAGGCGAGACACCTAGGCACGACTCCAGCACTCTGCCTTTAATCTACCTGCATGTCGATCAGGCTGTTGTAGCCATGTCACTGGGCGTTGGGACGCATGTGAAAGATAACTCCACACTTCCCTATGTCAGTGCTCCTAAGCGCATGTAAGAAGATGATATAATCCAGCCTGAGTGACATTTTCTTAGCAGATACCATCTGTTGTGTTTCCATTAAAACAATATTATATAACAAGATATTTAACCTTCTGTAGTTTATATTTAGTTACTCCTGAAAAGGACTTTGACAGAAAGCCTGTGAAAACAGAAGAAACTGTGTTGGTTAATTTCTGTACCCTAGTAGAATGGAAAATCATAACACTAGACAATGGAGAAAAGATTAATTTATGGGCTAGCTAACACTACCTATTGTGAAGGACCCTAAAAACAAGGCCCAGGAAACATAGGAAGAAAAATGCCCTTGGAAAAAATAAAGAGCTTTAAGGTGCAATCACCCATCAATGTCTACAGATAATGACTGATTAATTCTTTTTTGCCATGGTTAGCAGAGGCAAGCATTAGAAAGCTAATGACATAATTAAAAATTCAACAGAATAAAAGGAATAAGATTTTTTTTTTTGAGCTCTTCTTAAACTATCAGCTCATAGGCCAACCACTTAAGATTTGCATCTCCTGGGGGCAAATCAAACATTGTGCACTGTCACAATTACTTTTTCATTAGAAGATTAATTGCCCTCTGTTGAAACAATTTTATAATGTTATAAACTGACAATTCATACAAATTGTGCCTTAACACAAGTTCTCAGATGCATTATTCAACTGCTCTATTAGCTACTTAGCATCGCTAGATTAGCAGTCATCTTTCTCCACCAACACTTTCCTACCAGGCCAAAGCCAAAGAGACCAACAGGGCACCAAAGGCTCGAGGAAGAGCAAAATCTTTATGCTCAGTAGAGCGCCAAGTGACTGCTCTTCCAACAAGGGGCACTCTGGTAAAAAACAAAGATATTATGTGTTCAATTTGCAGTAATTGCAGCCAGTCAAAAAAAAAAACACAGTGTAGACTCATAGCAGTCAAGAGCGCCCACTTAAGAACAGGCAGGAGCACACAGATAGCAAGTCGTCTGTTGAGGAACATTCTACTATATGAGAAGGCATTTTTCAAATAAAGTCACAACGTTAAGTGTTTTTAAACCATTGTGAAAGATGGCACTTAGAAGCCTGAAACAAAAGTTCAAAATAAAAATTACTTAAGCAATTTATTTTCTGGACAGAACTCAATGCAACAATTTTTCACTTCACTAAAAGAGAACAGCCTGAAAAACTGGTTTGGTACAAAGAAGAAAAAGAATTTCACAGACAGATAATATATTATATTCCTGGGATGTGCATCAAGAAGAGTGTGGCCAGCAGGTGGAGGGAGGTCATCCTCCTCCTCTGCTCTGCCTTGGTGAGGCCCCACCTGGAGTGCTGTGTCNTAAGTCAATAACACCCCTCCAATTATCTTGAGTAACAGATATGTTTGTATTGCTTGTATGTTAAACTGTTAATGATTACACTCCCCTGATAATGGATTTTTTTCCCATTTATAAACAGGGCTCGAGGATAATGATTTTGTTAGAAATGATGCACTAACTGGAATCTTAAAAGAACTTGCAGAAAGTTCTTCTGCCTTTAAGGTTTTACAAGGTCTTCTCTCTCTGTCGACCTCAGCAAGGCCAGCCAGCTGCTAAAGTTCAGCACCCTGTCAAACTGGAACAATTATACTTTCTACTGCCAAGAAGCTCCAGCTGTGACAAACAGCATGATACATTGTTTGTTAAGACCTTGACTGTGTATAAGTGTCTACACCTCACACAAAATGACCTTATGTTGTAAATATTTCAAGTTATTCTAGAAAGTTGTATTTTCAAAGGTTACAAAAAGAGGAAAGCAAGTATGATAAAACCAGGGCAATGTGTTCCAAAAGCGTTGCATTTATAGGCATTTGCTTTTCACTTTCATCTCCAATCCCTTACGCAGGTTTGGTGGGCTAACTTTAAAGGATTCTTATAGGATGCATACATTAAAAAAAAAAAAAAGAATTGACTCTCTGGTTGTGTTTATTACACAGCCATGAAAGACTTGCTTGTTATGTTTGAACCACTGAGATGACAGAAATTTTTCAGGACTCAAAAATGCAAATATTCCTAACCTCAAGTATTTGCCTGTTTCTGAGGTTGAAGGCCATAATGCTGAACATTTTTACAAATGAACTCACACTAGGAAAGAACGTTGGAAATCTATGCACTAAATTGATCCTCTGACACTGGAGGAAATAAAACAGAGTGCAGAAAGCTTACTTAAGCTAAAGGAAGAGCAGCTTTTTCCAGACTGTTTAATCTCTTCAGCACAATTCAAATACAGTTGGAACAACAGCAGCAGCATTTTTCAATTAAAGAGCATTTCTCTTTAACTGTTTTCAGTCACTGGAGAAGATTCTTTTCTTATGTACAGACAGCTGTAGGAGGTGGCTCATAATGGGGAATCATAAACTAATACCTTTGTTTATAATGTAAATAAATAAAACTCTTGCAGGTAGATTTAGAAAGCTCACATAAACAGAACAGTAGAAAAAATGCAAAGAAAAAAGTTTAAATGCAGTTCGAGGTGTACATGCAAAGCTAATTTTGACCATTTGAGTAGGATTCATCTCACCTAATTTTAGACATCTCTGACAGAGATGGTTGGCCTGGGCTTCTTTGCACCCGATGGAGAGCACAAAGACCCTTTCAGGAATGATTCACTGAAGTTATTTTAGATGTCAACTGTAGAAATGAGATAAAATACTCCCTATAAATCCCCAAATCCTCCTCTCACCACCCCAATCCCACCTGTCAAGTAAGTCCAGGAGCCTAGTAGGCACATACAGTGTAGACATCTGATCAGGAGGGGGAATGGGACAGAGGGGACAGAACAGACACCCCACCCACACCACTACCACCCACCACATCCTCTTACTTCAGTGCTCAGGTCTGGTTTGGGTTTTTTCCCCTCCATCCATTGTAAAATTCTCAGTATTGAATTTTCTAAGCACTTTATTCCTTAAGATTCTGATGTGCCACTCCTATTGTAAAAGGTGGCAAAACCTCCATCAAATTGACATAAACAGAAATTATGAGAATAAAAAGTACCACAATATTTCATACATGCTTCATAGGACAAAGAAGTCCTGATGAACTTATTCAACAGGATACTCTTAATTTCAATTATGATCTGCAATATAGGGCAAAAAAAATACATTTTCTTAAAAAAGGAGTTGAATTACCACTGTTGTGAAGGAAAATCTGAATCACAAAGAAAATCCATTAAAAAAAAAAAGGAAAAGTAACAAATTTTTAAAATTCTATTGTAAATAGTTTGTATTAACTGGAAGAATCAGTTTAAATTTAGCCTTTATTCCTTTTACAAGGAATAGGACTGGTTTTACAAATCACTATTTTTATTAACAGAGTAATCAACAGTCATTACCAACAATTACAGTATACAACCTGGGAACCCCCGATTACATGTTTATTACATTCAGGGAGAGTTCAAACAGTAAGAAGCCAATATAAAACCATAGTTACAAGCACAAATAGAACAGAAAATAACAACATTAGGATGCAAGGGGTGTTACCACACAGCAATTGTTTCATTGAACAACAGACTTGCAGAGGAAATGTATTATAAAGACTAGAAAAAAACCAACAGAATAAGACTATTGCAAGTTGCTTACCAATATCAATATATTTTGGGTCCAAGGGAGTGCCAATAGAATTGCAGAGAACCAGCACATACTGTATGGAAATAAAAGCAAGTGTCATTACTACCACGTTTTTTTGTAAATTAGTAAGCTGTACAAGGTTTTCTGTGAAGGTGTATCTCATAATTTTGCACAATCTAATGCTGATCAGCAACAGAAAACAGGACTGTGACAGCAGTAAATATAAAGCAGCACAAGAAATGAGATATTTGCCAATTAGCACTATGAAAAAAGCCAAGCACAACCAGGAAGATGACCAGCTGTTTAATAAAGCGAAGGAGCAAATCTACCAGACAAAATACAATATGCAGGATATGTCACCACCAGGGTCCACAGATAACATGCGGGCAAGACAGCCCAGGGTGTCTCACCCCGGGCTCTGTAGGGCACTGTACTGCAAGTATTTACGAGCATGATACACCAGTAATTTGTCAGTGACTCGACTCTCGCCTAGCTGTTCATGCAAAGGATAATCTAATAGCCTGCATCAGACCCCCTCGCTAGCTCCCAGGAAGGCTACCATGCAGGGAGAATTGTGAAAAAGGCTATCCCTCGGCCCTGCTGTATCACAAATACTACAAAACTGATGAGTTTTGTTAGTTTGGCCCTTCTTGTAATCCTGCTGGGGAAGGCTTTGATAGCACAGGTACCTCGGACTGGTCTGTTAAATGCAGGAAGACGCTAATAAATAAAAATTGACCTAGACACCAATGCTTCATTGTTGTTGCTGATGTATTTATTTTTCCAGATCTAAATCAAGGATTAAGTAGCTTTATGATGATTTCACAAGGAAATAAGGATGTCTTGACTGAGAAGTGTAGAGATTAAGTGGCAACTTTTACTGTAGAGTCTTTACATTTCAAAAAAAGAAAAGAAATACAGGGCTGCCAAAACTTGAATCACCTAGAAGATGTTATCCTGACTCTCCAGGAAATGGAAGATAATTAATTCCACATAGCTCTGTCACCTCCTGAACAACTCATGTAACTGTGGTACCAGACTTCAGCAACTGTATAGCCTACCCCTTTAAACTGACAGATTGATATCTTATTGAGCACATGAGAATGGCAGAATTTAGGGTTTTGGCTCTTGCATGAACTTCCTTCTTTCAAAGAAAGAGATCTGAACAAGGATTTCTCTTCATTAAATAATTCATTTTTCTGTTCTGCCACCATGAAACACCTCTCAAAAGCAGTATTTTTATTTCTTTGTTCATGAGTTAAACTTTCCACCAGCATTCTCAAATTTCCCTTTTCCAAAAAAAACATGTTGAGCCTCCCCCTTTGTAGGAAACCACACCTGGCTTTTTAAACTATACATTGTTTGTTTCCATTATGTTTATATTAATTCTTCTCTGGTAAATTATCCCAACATTCACTCTTTAATCAATTTCTCTTTTATGCCCTTTTTACTTATTTCTGAGGCTCTAAGTGAGTAGATCAGAGACTGCCAAGGGGTGATGGAGTACCAGTATCCCAGGCAGAGGCTGCATGAACTATGCAGGCTGGTGCTGGGACAAGGGAGTTTGCATCGGCTGATTTGATCAAAGCAGAAAGCTCAAGACTTGCTATCGGTATCAAAATTAAGTTCTTCGTACCTTACTGACATTCACATACACTTGCAATACTTTTAAGCAGTTCCTGCTGAAATTAGTCTTTTTTTCCCCATCAGCTATTGCCGTACATTTTGCCATCTTGAAATCACAATTCTAATGACCAAGATCTATTGCAAAACAAATCTGTTTTTCAGAAAGCAACTTTAATGAACTGCTACCCAAAGGATAAGCTTGTTCATTTCCTACAAGTAGTCCCCCCCAACAGTATTAATAATTACACCGGAGCCATCTCACCATCTCAAAACAACTGAAATGTGCTTATTACCTGTAATTTTCAGATGCTAAAATTAAATCTCTTATTTATGCTCGAGACAGTTGCACTAAGTCCCTCCCCTGCTTGTTTGCTCTTTTAAAAATACAACCCAGAAAAATCTCACTTTATTGCACTCAATTTCACGAAATGGTGTCGGCCATGTGTACCATATTTCCAATCCCTATGACAGTACTACCATATATTGCACAATCAAGAAAAACAGCGCTAAAGCTTTTTTTTTTTACCGTTGCACCAATTGACTCCATCTCCTGCTCCTCCTTTGTAAGCAATGTACAAGTGATACAGAAAATACTTCAGAAATGAATGCAGTAAGAAAAACCATTAACAGTTAGCATCACGCTAACCAAACATCCATTAACCAAAGGATACATTTATCATATGATATCATTTATCATAGTGATCAAAAATAAATAAACAAACAAATGGAGCAGTTTGTAGTGACATGTGATTTATATCACCTAAAAAATTCCCCCTTTTTTTTCCTCCATTTCTGACTGATTAAATATTCGTTACCATTCTGATGCTCTCCTGCTTTTAGCTTCTGAGAACTCTTCTAAATATTTCTAAAGAAACATTAATCTTGAAGGCTGCAGTTTTCATGAAATTGCTAATGGCTAAAAGTAGTTAAAATATAGAGGCAGTTAAGCGGTTCCGCAAATTTTTGCCATTACTTTGTTGCTTGTTGGGGTTCTTTGTTTTTAAACGCTGAGCCCACTGAAGTGCCATTCTGTCAAATGACAACCAAGTGACACACTCTGAGACAGATTCAGAATTTTATTAGAATTTCATCTTATTCTGGCTGTAAAGCATTGACATGTGGAACAGAGCATTTCAAGTGAAAACTAAAAGAAAAACTTTACCTGAGGTTGGTTTTCATCTGCTTTAGTTGCTAAAACACAGAAGTCTCCATGAGTTGTTATGGAAATCAAGCTCTTGACATATTTCACATACTTCTCATTGTTCTTTGTGTCCCAAAAGACTACGCAGTACTCTGGACGATCAGGTCGGGTATACGCATAAACAACCGTATTGGAGCAGTAACCCCACTGCCAAGAGAGACAATTTTGATAAAACGTATCAGAAATTATAAGAATTCAATAACAAACTATTCACAGCTATGAAAGAAAGTGTTTATTTCATATACACAATCAATATTCAATATTCTTTACCTGTGAAGTGATGAACAGATTTATTAAAAGTATGTCAACACAGCTCCAGTAACAAGTTATTTGTGTAATATTGAACTGGCAAAAAAAGCCTTCATATCACACAGAAGAACCTATTGCAATCACAACTGAAGAATCAACTTCAAAATGTGACAAGATCTCACTTTCCCTTGTTTCTTCCTTGTTCAGCGGATCCACAGAAATATCCACTGTGATGATGGGTTTTGCCATGAAAACGCTTCCTCTATGACTATTGATTTGGAAACCCAGGGATCATTTTCCAAGGGAAATACAATAAATACCTCAAACAGTGCAATTCCTGAAGCAGACAAAAACGACCAATTGTATTAGAGCACTGTAACAACTCACATCATCTCTTCCATATTAGTAACTCCCTTCCCCCTAGAAGTACATAATTAGTCATGTAACAAGTAGGAGAAAGGGCTAAAAGACAAAAGAAGAAATGGAATATCCAAACGCTGTAAAAACCATGAAGATGTGTTTTATTGCATTCAACTGATTTAAATTATAGAAATTAATAATGAAAACCCTTTCTAACCATCAGAATCAGAAAATATCTCAGCAAGAAGGTGAAGCTGACAAACAAATGAGAATAAAGCAAACCACTTAAGGATGATGATGCAACTGTAGAAAACCTAATAGAATTCCCTGCGTCAGCATTTACTAGAAAAGAGGAGAAAGCTTGTTAGAGAGCTTGCCAGAAGCGTTCCCACACTCTACAGGGAATGAAAGCAAGACGATAAACTGAAGCATCAGCAAAAGAGCTTTTAGATTAGATGTATAAACTGAATGGTAATAAATTGTTAGAACCCAATGGTTTTCACTGAAATAGAGTTCTCTGGGAATTTAAACACAAGCCTGTGGAGTTTAGCCAGAAGAACAGGAGTTGGCAGATGTAAAAACTGTTACGATTCTGGGAATCACAAATTAATAAATCTGGCTTTCACACAATGCAGAGGTGTAAAAAAAAAATTATATAATAAATAATGGAATTATACAACACACTGGACAGCCATCGTGGTTTTAGCCCTTGAAGTTTTACCTCATTCATTTATTATTATCTTTCAGAAAGGCAACAGATATGAAAATTAACATGCCCCAACTGGTATAATCTACTTGGATTTTCAAGAAAATCAAGTTCATTTTGGATACAGGAAGAAAAATAAAAGCATTGGAATAAATGTAGTTTTTGACAACTGAGAGCACTACCCACAGGATCCTTCCCAGAGATGCAAACTGGAACTTACACTATTCTGAATATTCAAAATGTATATGGAAGGAGTAAGTTATGAGGTAACAAGTCAGTAAACTGTAAATCACGTTTGTCAATTCTACAACTGATTTCAAGAAGTGGCAAAGGACCCCAGAATGCTGGATGATGAGAACATAAAGTGAAATCCAGTGCGTATTTGAACAAGGTAATATACACCACAAAAAATGTAACTAGAGCTATAGATTCTAAATTAGTATTACAATTCCAAAAGATACCATGTAAAATATTATTTTTTTTAAAATCAGCTCAAGTCATAGTTTTTACTGTCATATTATAATTTAGGACCCTTTTTTTCTTATTATGGTAATACTTGAAATATACAGGAAACTGGATTATTCAATAGGATGGTAACGTGATACTAACATTTAATCTCCAGATCATTAATTCCAACCCTGCCTAAATTAATGACATCTTTGAAAAACTACAATTTAATGACTGCCAACTTTTAGAATATCTAGTTCCTAAAAGGGAGTTACTGATAGTATCAGAAAGAACATAGTAGTAGCAATGTGTATTATTTATTGAAGGACAACACGTACCATTCAGCATAAAAATATTTCACGTTGAAACTGATTATACTTCCAACAGGTTAAAAGTGTATTTGCTGCAGAAATAAACTAGTTTGAGCACATCTTTTTCCACTTCAAATATGCAAAAAAAGAAAGAGCGCACTTACACATGCAATTTCTAAGACTAAGGTTTCAAAACATTATTCATTTGCAAACTGTGTCAGATCTTGAAATATACACAGCCTTATAGATACTGATGAGTTTAAGAAAAAGCAACAGGCCTGTGTTCCAGCTGTTACACATTTCCCAGAATAAACATTAGGTAGCATTTCCTGCAAGGCTAATTTCCAGCTCAAATTTCCAAAGGCTTTTCCAGCAGATTTACAACAAACTATTTGAGATTCCTTCCTGACAGATTCATGCTTATAACTCCCTGACCAATGATTTTTCACAACCGAGTGGAACAACACATTTCAATATAGCTGCAGTATGTTCCTCCCATGGCACACATTCTCTCCCTTTAATCACAGTGATTACATGCTGATGATTAAAGACCATATCCTGTGCTGGGGGAAAAAGTATACAATACTGTATACTGGACAGTAATCACTATTTTTGTTAAACTGTATATTCAAGCGAAATAGTTCTAACTCTTCAAAAAAAACCCAACCAACCAAAAAAAGAAACCCTACATGGTAGACAAGATAGAAACATTATTTTAGAATGAGCTGAACACAAACTTGTAAAAAGTGTATTGGGAGTTGAAATATAAGTAGGAAGTACACCTATCAGGTTGCATTCATTTCTGCTCTTCAGGTTTCCACATAGTTCTCCTGGTTCAAACTCATTAATTCACCACTAAAAAGAAAGACAGTAAAAGCAAGGCTCAACCAATTCCCACTGTACCACTTGGCCCACTCAGTTTAACCAAACAGCAGTGAAAACACTAAAGCTTTACCTACGATAGCCTCAGCTACTACCAGATTTAGATCATGCTCAATTCTGGTAATATTAACAAAGCATACATTTCCTTATTCTGAAAATTAAATCACAAATTCATTATGAAAACAATGGCTAAGTCATTACATGACCAGGATGGACACTCACATTCCACTAAAACTTCAAGCCAATAGTGTTGTTCAAACAGTAATCATAAGTTAAGCACTGATTTATATATATTAAAGTTACTTTTTCAACACATTCAGAAACAGAATAAATAACAGAAAACTTATTAATACATTTAAGTGCCACATTACTACATACCTTGTAATCTGGACGAATATTTGCAAAATATATGTACGAATCAACAGCTAGTGCAATTTTCAGTCCACTTCCCTCCCAAGACAAGGCAGATATCTGTTTACCAGGAACCTTCAGCGTGCGCAAATGCTTGTTTCAAGCAAGAAAAGAAAAACATTTTCTGAATTTATCATAGGAAAACCACTCTAAAGTTCATAAACAACAGTTTTGATAATGAAAACCAAGCATAGACCTTCTTTACAGTACTCCATGATGACTCCCAAATTGCAATACACAGGCAAACAATGGGGGAGATTTTTTTAACATGCATTACCATAAAGTGATAAAGTGTTCTTTTGCCTCAATTCTTTTTTGTGTCAGAGAGAAACAAACAACAGGAGTCAGTTATAGTTCAAACTTACAAAAATAAACAATAGACAGAAAATGACAGTATAAACAATTTTTCTTTTGGTTGCTAATTTGAATCACCTTTATCACGTCAGTCTCTACTAAAATAAACACAACAATAGTAGTGATACCTGACATGCCTTAGAAGTTTTATTTATGCTGGAAGTGTAATATAAGTCAGTTGAGGTACAACACCCTTAACTACAGCTGATAGTTTAAACAAAAACATAAAAGCTGTTCTATGTGAAGAGCATACAATGAATCAGCTGCCGAGCTGCCCCACAATTTGCAGTGGGTCAATGGACATGTTCCTCCTCTCTAGTCCCTTTCAAACAAGTCTAAGAAAGGCAGTTAGATGTCCATTTACAATTTAAAAGCGAGCAAAGAAATATACTTTCCATCTTTCTTTTGTATCTTTATTTTGCAGTAGAATTTGAAGGAATGAAGGAAACAATTGAAAAAAAAATGTTTTCAAAAACTATAACATTAGTACCACAGAGCACTTGTTTGTGGGAACTTTTTTGTTTCAAAATAACATAGATGTACATAATAAAGAATACATTAATCTACTATTTACTGTAAAAGTTTGAATAATCTTAGGCTTTAAAAAACCACAAGTTTTTACTGAGCAGAACACTGATGCTTAAGCCTTGATCTAACTTTCCTTTTGAGGGCATAACTTTGTGCCTAAATGAACTGTTATCAATGAACTTAGTTTCATGCCTTTGACCAGATGCAAATACCAAGTCCAAATACTGGTCACACATTAGTCACAGAAGATAACATCTTCCAAAAAGTTAAGTCTGCACCTGAATGTCAGAACTAGTACAAAACAATTCAAAAGTCTAAAGAATTTACTTCTAAACACTAGATACAGAATCTGGAACACCTGTTTCAGTTATTCTGAAGGACATTAGCAGGGGGAGATGTAACATTATTGCCAAAAACTTTGGTTCTGTTTAATACTTTCAACTAAGGAAACTCCTGCAGAGGCTGTTGGATCGTAACCCCTTTCGCAGCACAGCTCGATCCTTACCACAGTTACCCTCAGGGCTCCCGAGTACTTCCTCTGTGCAAGGGACAAACTTCCTCACGCTCTGACACTTAACACTAACTTACTGATTTCCAGATAGATTGCTAGGAGGGAAAGTGAAATTACCTTGCAAGGCAGGGTAATGAACAAAAACATATAGGAAAGTTGTCTCTCAACTATTGAGCATTTAACATCTTATGAACAAGACAGGTAGTACAAAAAACATTTGCAAAATAATATCCCCAAAAGACAAAGATTAGAAACAATTTACCTTTTCTGAGGTTTCTAAGCCATTGCTTTTACTGATAACAGATGCTGTTTTCTTAGTTTTACTGATTCCATAAAAACAGAGTGGAGCATTCACTGCCTTATTCTGAACTCCTAATCTAGAGATGCCTGGGTCTCTTACACGGAGAGTGGAGAAAGACAAGTACTTCCAGATTTGATACACAGATGCTAAGTGAGCATCTTAACTGCTGCCTAGGCATTCCAGACTGCTTATTGATTATAGTCTGAACTCAGGTATCCAAGTTAGGTGTTCAGAGTTAGACACTATACATATCCCATCGTTTATAGTGTTTTATGAGATGCATTCAGATTTTCACACCGGCCACTAACTTGCTATTCTAAAAGGGTACCTGGTCCTGTGTCATGTTCTGGATCCAGGTGGATATCCTAGATACCCTAGAGCACATTAAACACACAGAACACCTACATTTTGGCATCCTAATTCCACCAGTAATGACCACGTAGACTAAACATACAAAGATTAAAAAAAAAAAAAACCAAACAGTTAAGTCATGCAAGTATATTAAATATTTTTACCTCACCAAACGGAGTATAGAACTGCACAAGGTTTACATCTTTATCTTGAGAAGCTGCTTTTAGCGAGCCTGCCACCGCCAATACGCTTCCACAGTGGTTCCACTGAATACATACAACATTCATACCAGTGTCAATCAAAACAGGATCTAGTTTTTCAGAAATAAACATTAAGAATATAAGCACAAGTGTAGACTTTTTGGGTCAAGAGTAGCTGAGTAATTAGCACCCTATATTTTGTACCTACTGTGGTCATTCTCATCTCTCATTATCTGGCATCTTCCATTGTCAAAACAGACAGCAAGACAAGGACAATCTGGTTCAATGTAGCCTTCCGTGCCGTGGTACCAATGTATTCCAGCAATACTGAACGCTCCAGTTAAGTTCACCAAACAACTCAGTTTCATTTTCACCTAAACAAGAATAGTTAATTATTTAAAGTCATATACAACATGTTGTTTAGAAGAATAATTTATATATCTATTGATACCTTGCAAAAGACCAGACATCTATGCAATTTTTTTTTTCCTATCCCAAGAAAAATTTTCACATTCTCAAATTTTTAATAGTTTGAAAAACTTCTTTATTCAAAGCCAGATCAGACATATGATAACTATGTATTTTAACTACAAAGAAGTACCTTAATGTTGGCATTTTCATTCTTTGAAAGTGACTTAAAAACAAAGAAAATAAACAAAAAGAACAAGAAAGCCACACACACATGTGCACACACTCAAGGAACCCCACTGGAATTTTGCAAAAAATAAAAATAATTTCAAACCATTCCTGGCCACAGCATATTTATTTTTTAAAGAAGCCTTTTGTCAGCTTTTTCTTAATAAAAGTCTCTTGAATAACACATTTTTTAAAAAACGGAAAAAATAAGCGTCCAAATTAGAACACCAATTAAGATGTTTACTTTTGTTATAATTAGCCCAGTACATCTGGTAACACAGGTAAAGTCTTCTTCTGAAAGACAAGAGTGCACCTAGATCACTTTGAGAGGGCTACCAGGTAACTTATGGAAGGGAGGGAGGGAAAGGGGGGAGCACACAGCCACACCTGTGGAGGGTGGGGGAGCAGGGGCAGAGACAACAACTTATTTCAAGAATTTCAGTAATTTACAGCACGTGCTAGAAACAGATGACTCGCACAGGGGGGAAAAAAGAAAGATACAGTGAGAGGTTAAAGAAAAGAAAATGGGAAGGGTAACAGATACTTTCTTAGGGAAGAGAAGGAAAGGAAAGGAGGAGAAAATTTACCATAATAGGCATCTAAAACTCACGAGCGTAGTGCCAAATACATTGTGCTTTTCAAAGTTAACATTTTTCTTCTGTTTACCATTTTATCATAGTCATATTCCAATATTCCAAATAAGTAGATAAAAATAAGTAAGTACACTGAAGTTGTAGGAATGCAGCAATATTATATTTATTTCCTTCCTTGTTTTCACACTTACTACAAGGTCTTCTCTGAAGCACATAACATTCCTTAGGTATTAAAGAATGACAGGAGCAATAGGAAAATAAATTACTGCTTTATTCTAAAAGCATGCTAGTACTTTTAACATGAGCCTAATTTAATTTAATTAGTATCGCTACACATATTTTTACATTTTCAATAACTATTGCAACGCAAAAAGGCATTAGTTGATGTGATATCATTTAGATACCAAGAAAGAGACGTTTATGTTAAAAAGCTGCAGCTTTGTGCACAAGACCTTCTACAGTTCTTAGCACTGAAGTCCATCAACTAAACAAACATAAAATAAATTAAAAAGAAGTAAGTTTTTATATGCCTATTGAAGTTAATACTTTTATTATACCACCATAAACTTACAATAAAATTTCCCTGGTTGTCATAAATGTGAATATCTCCATTTGCCATTCCAAACAGTAAAACTTGGCTATCAGAGGACCAAGCCACGTGGCACAGGTGGGTACCTTTCAAGTCTTTTCCCCAGATGCGATTGCCTGTAACAGAATATTGATTATACTTAATAAATATACCATAAAATTAAAAATAGGATGCACATTACCAATGTAAAAAAATGAAACAGCTAAGGAAAGTCAAAGCAACAATTAGAAAGTAACTATTAATTGTATTTGACGAGAGAAACAGAGAGACTACGTACATAATACTGAACACAAAAGCTATGTAATACCACAACAATTAGTACAGCTTAAATTTTACCATCCACTGATCCAACAATCACGGCTCCATCTTCATATACAATACAAATCTTTTGTCCATCAGCATTCCAGCTCATACTTCGAACTACAGATTTATTTCTATTGTTGATCATCTCTTCATACCAAGCACCTATTGGTAGTGAATGAAAAACTGAGTTACACTTCTGATTTCATAATCCTTTAGTGGATTCAAGCTAATCACTGAATTCAAAGAGCAAAATTACTCTCAATTTAAAATAGGATGATAATGACATTTCTTAGCGATATGAATTCCTGAAGTTAAAAAAAAACAACCAAACAAACAAGCAAACAAAACATAATACCCCCACAGAAAAAGTTTATAAAAGTTACCAAGCAATCAGATTAGGTCTTCAATGAAATGGAAAAACCTGAGAATGGTCTGCTTATGAGTAAACACGAGAGAGTAAGTTACGTATGACTCTGCAACGTAATAGACAGCAAAAGCTACAGAAGCAGTAAGTTTCAGAAAGGAATTAAACCCAAAGTTGTTCTGCCCTTTCAGTAAATCTCTAGCAAGACGATGCTGTAGTGTCCCCCAGAGCACACAGACAATAATTATCATGAAACCCAGTGTTCAGATGTGAGCCACTTGAAGAACCAGGCAAATGAGGAATTGGAGAGGGGAGCCAAAGTCCAGGGGGGCCCTACAGCCACGTGTGTTAGAAAGCAGTTAATTTGATGGAGAGATTTTCTGGCTTTTAAATTAAGCGTACCAATAAAGTACAAGTAAGCGTGAAAAGGTCAAAAAACAATAAAAGCCAATTACAGCAATACACTGGTTAGTCATATTAGTTCACTGCCTTAATTACACATTTCTAAAGATTGTTTTTATGAAAGTATTTAATTAATGTTCTATGCAGGTTTACTAAGGTCTTCTGGTTCTACCAGTATGTCTGTGCTTGATGCACTTTGCAGAACTGTTTAAAGATTACAGTGATACCCAGAACAGAACCTACACAATGCTGCTTTTTTTTCTTCAATATACTATTTTTCTTCTAATGGAATAAACTAACAGAGATAAGACAATAAGAAATTTAGAGCAGTTTACCAAGCACATGGCTAAGAACTGATATATTCTCCTAAAGTGACTCTGCAGGACAAATGAGTCTATATATGTGACTACACTATGAAAACTGTAGACAAACACTACAATAAAAACTATGAAAGGGTTTTAAATCTATTTTGAGCTTTACAGCCTGCAAAATAAAAAGTCAAAAAGAGAACTGTAAAAATTGCTGGAAAAAAAGAAAAAAGATTTCTCACAACATGGAATATTATCCCATCTCCACTTTGTCCTGTAGAATACCTTTATACAGCATCCACACAATGATGAGTCCATTTTGATCACTGGTAGTCAGTTTTTGATACTGTTCATTCCATGTCACCACTTGCACAGAGCCTAGAAAATCATACACATTTTTATTTACACCCTTTAAATAAGTTAATAAAACCACCACAGCCAGCTTAATCAACCTGGAGCATTTCAGAAACTTGCACCACTGACTATACTCTTAAGCATTTTTTTCTGTATCACTCATTTCTTCTTTTAAAATTCTGCTAAACCGCTTCTTTTGCTTCCGTATTCACCCACTTGAGTAACATCCTCTCCAAATTCTACTCAAAATATTGCTTCAATATGCAAAACCCAAATCATAGTTTTGCAGTTTCGGACTGCCTCTGACATGTCAGTCTGGGAAGCTGCCAAAACTTCACTGTCGTGGGAAGTTTCGTTTCTTTACTTCCTCTAAGTAGTCTGATCCTCGGTAATGCTGCACTTCTAAAACAAAATCTCTCTCAGGACTACCAAAAAGAGCATCCTACACACAATTTCTTCAGACCCTCAAGTCTCATATGAGATCTTACCCACAAAAACTTGACTTAAAACATCTTGAAAGTGTTTCTAAGCAGCATCTTATGAATACGGTAAAAATAGATAGCCAAGCTGTTACATATCTGAATTGAATACTGATAATCTTTATTTCAGGCTTATAATAAAAACTTATAGTAAAATCACTCTATCAACTTCACAAAATCTTATCTTTTTTTATTTAAAAAAAAAAAAAAGTACATTACATGCGCAAAGACACTTACCACTATGACCTTCAAGAGTTTGATTCACAGAAAGATTGCTAGGAGCTGCAAGTCCCTTTATTTTTGCTTCATCTAAAAATAACAAAAATAGCTATAAAATAAACCTGATAAAGCATACGTATTACTGCACAGCTATCAATATTGCAGCTTTAATCACTATTTACATGGATAAAATTATTCACCTACAAGTATGTAAATTGTAACTGCAGAATGAATTTTCCATCCCTCAGTTCAATGTGTTCGCTATTCGCATCCATCATCCAAATTCATATACTCTTTAGTCTAGCAGTTTTTCAGGAGAAAAAAAAACAACAAAAAAAACCCCCACAAAAACCTGTAGCTATCACATTTCATTACATGCAGAAGATTTAAAAGAATTCGAAAATGTATTAAATTTTACTTGGAATGTATTTAAAAAAAAATACACAGCTTTCTCCCTAAAATAATGAAGCTCGCAGTGGTGGATTTTGTTCTTAAAAAAAAAAAAAAGGTATCATTTACCTGTCTGTGTTTCTAATTTTAAAACTTTCAGTAGTCCATCCTCTCCACCACAGGCTATGAAACCTTGATCCTTATTCCAGGAAATACATCTTAATCGAACATTACCAGGAATTGCAATCTGAAAAAGATGTATTTTGCATCTCTACACAGTTGTAAGAATCTGGTTTTATTTTAAAATTCTCTATTTGAACACCTAAAAGACACCTATGATAGCACACAAGATAAACTTATTTCTATCAGTACATGCAAAATGAGACAGAAGACAAAGAGAATTGCAAGCGCTAGTGAAACTGTGCAAAGCAACGCTTGAGAAAAGGGAAATCTAACACATGCAGTAAGTTATAATATCAGGACATCTTCAAAGGCGTGCAGAGAAGGCCCCGTGAGCAGCTAAACAGGTGAGAGGATCGCACAGTGCAAGGGGCTTTGCCAGGAGCTGGTCTGCTGCTGAAGAGCTACGTCCAGCGTCTCCTGGGGGAGCAGTTGCTGAGGAGACCGCTGAAGACCAAAGAAACCCAGAGCCCCAAATCCAGGCCGAGGGGGAGCAGGCGGGACAGACCAGGGCAGCGCTCTGGGCAGGGACCAGGCCCAGGACTGCACCAACAGCGCCAGCATGCCCGCAGGCAGCGGGATCGAGCTCCGAGGGCCCCCTCAGCGCCCCGAGGGCCCCCTCAAGCGCCCCGAGGCCTCCACGCTCCCACCCTTCGGGAGCTCCCGGGGAGGGGGGTTAGGGAGAAGCGTGACCTCCGCCTGCCCCGAGGGCTGCCTGCCCCCCGCCGCCCCGACCGTCCTCCGTGCCCCGGCAGCACCTTCTTGCAGAGATAGATGAACATCGTGGCGGAGCGGGCCGAGGGGGGCCGACCCACAGCGCTCCCCTCAGGGCGGCACGGCCTCCCTGGCGACCGCGTCACCCTGGCAACGGCCGCCGGAAGTTGTCCTGACTTCCGGTAGCGGGAGGAGAAGCCCGCCCTCTGGCGCGAGGCACGCGCGCTCACGCCCCTCCCGGGCGGCCGATGGGGCGCGCGGGCTGCCTGAGGTAAATGGCGGCGGGTGGCGTTCCCGCCCCCTCAGAGGCAGGTCTGCTCG
This sequence comes from Rhinoptilus africanus, assembly GCA_013400135.1. Taxonomy (NCBI): domain Eukaryota; kingdom Metazoa; phylum Chordata; class Aves; order Charadriiformes; family Glareolidae; genus Rhinoptilus; species Rhinoptilus africanus. The sequence continues at coordinate 214,746 of VXBO01007947.1, forward strand.
GGCGGTTCCGTACAGAGGGGAATAACGCCTTCATTCGGTGGGTCAGAGGGTGAGCGGGCCCGGTGGCTGCTGTTAGAAAGATCTTGGACGTCGAGGGCGCGGGAAAGGATGACGCCTGGGTGTGTCCCCGCAGGAGGGGTGCGGGGGCCTTCGGGAGCAGCCGGGCTCTGCAGCACTGACACCAAGCTAGGTCGGACCCAGCTGCAAAATAAATATTTTCCGTACCCAAGCTGTTTTGTAGCTGACTGATGGAAAAGGGGAACGTGGGAGATGTACAGAAGGTGGTCTGTCCCGTGTCTTCCGCATCCTGCTCGAAGAAGTGGCCAGCTCGACGCGGGAGGAATGGAAGTGCCGTGTCTCCCAGGGCATCCCCCTCATTTCCGTAGCAGTTAAGCACTCCACAGTGCCATTATTCGCAACGCAAACACTGACAGATAAGCAATTTCTTCAGTGTCAAAGGAGGATTGTGGTGAAGCCAAATTCTTAAACCTGCGTCTCGTCAAGTTTAGCACATTCCCCTCTGCTCAGAGAAGATACCTGGAAGTGCAGAGAAATAGAACCAGACAGGGGTTATCATGACATTTTGTTGCAGTTACATTTTATTGCCATTACATGAACATGCAACAGTGAGGAGCACTGGGCCTCCAGGTTTTTGACTGATGCCAATTTACAAGCACATATGTAAGAGAGAACTGTAAAGCAAAGCTGACTGAAACCCTCTAAGCATCTTCGAGCTGAATAAGATAGTGAAAGGTAATTTAGAAAATGCCTGTGGTCAGGCAGTTGAACTAGATGATCATAGCTCACTTCCAACTGAAATATTTATTCTCTTCTATTGTATTCTATTCTGAATAAAAATAATTTAAAAATAGAGATAAAAAATTACATTTAGTTCTTTTCATAACAGTTCTCTGCATTAGTCTTAAAGTTCTACTGCCCCAATAATTAAGACAGCATAATTAATTACTCCATATCAAGTATACATTTACTTAAAATAAAAATGTTCAGTCAATAAGACACGCTGGTATGTCCTGTTTTTTAAGAAACCGCTTATATCCTTGGAATTTTATCTAGTGCTCACAAACAAAGTGAGACGAGATAATTGCTCAGAGGAATTGAATGTAAATGCGATCATTTTTAATGTAAAATGGAGTTATGAATACTAATGCAGGATACAAAGCCTGCCCAGCTGACAGCTTGCAAGACACATCTGGCCTCCAGGACAATTTTCCACTATCGTATAAAATAATACATCTTGTCTGACAACTGGCCTTAGTGTAAATGGGGCTGATGTCATCCACTCCCAATTGCCAAGAAGTTGAAAAGTCTTGCATTAGATTTACAACTTGTTTATTCTTACCAATTACGGAGGCCAAGGCATACTTCTGGCCCTATAAATCCTTTTATAATACCCATGTATAAGCAGAGGACAGGAAAGAAAGCAAAAAGTGCTGGATATAAAACTCCATGACTTACAGAAAAAAAATATGCATACACAGCACTTTAAGGAAGCAAGTGTAGCATAGCAAGGTTATCCCGCACTAACTTAATTGAACTACAGCAAACTGTTATCGAATTAATAACACAAAATATCAACCACAGACCAGTCCAGCAGTCTCGGAAAGTCTGGGTCTCATTTTTAGCCCTTGCTGAAGCTGCGTCCCATGTTCACCTGTGCTATTTCCAGTCACAAGTGGTGTCCCCCAGGGCTCGGTGCTGGGGCCGGTTCTCTAATACCTTTATCAACGATCTGGACGAGGGCATCGAATGCACCCTCAGTAAGTTTGCAGATGACACTAAACTGGGCGGGAGTGTTGATCTGCTGGAGGGTGGGTTGGCTCTGCAGAGGGATCTGGACAGGCTGGATCCATGGGCTGAGGCCAATGGCATGAGGTTCAACAAGGGCAAGTGCCGGGTCCTGCCCTTGGGTCACACCAACCCCAAGCAGCGCTACAGGCTCGGGGCGGAGTGGCTGGAAAGCTGCCCGGCAGAAAGGGAGCTGGGGGTGTTGGTGGGCAGGGGGCTGGATATGAGCCAGCAGTGTGCNGGGACATGGTTTAGAAGTGGTTTTTGTCAGGATAGGTTAATGGTTGGACTTGATGGTCTTAAAGGTCCCGTCCAACCTCACCGATTCTATGATTCTATGATTCTATTTAGCATTATGTTCTAACTTAATGTTACTGTATAAGGCATATCTGAAGTCTCACTCACACGTGCAGTGAATGTCGTAACTGAACTTCTGCCCACCGATCTTCCTTCCAGCTCTTTGTATCTATTACGTGCACAGTATGAAGCAAGCACAGATGTTGTTATATGTCCTTGACATATTAGCTACCGATAGAATATTTTGTGTAATTATATTGCAAAGCTCTACAAAATATGTTGGATTTTTCAATTCTAAAGAAATAATCATAGTTTTGACTCCATCTTCAAATTTATTTAAATCCAGTTTCTAAAGCATTTCAATGATCACAAATGCCAAGTGTGCAAAATGCATGGATTCCTTTCACAATTAATTTTTTTGTTAGCTTGTGTGTTTTATCCTACAAGCCCAATGGATACAAGTAGTCCCAGTAAAGTCCGTGGTATGACAACAGGAACAACTGACTATAGAAGTAAATCTTGCGGGATAAAAACCTTAAATTGGAGGACGTCTTTCATCCTTCTGAGTGTTAAACAACATGATTAATACTTGACATTACTATTAAACCTTTTATTTGTATTAACAAAGACTTGTAGGTTTTAAAATGAAACAGATCTTTTTCCAGCTATGTGACTTGGGGATAGCATCCTGTTTAATTATATGAATTTCTTCCATTTATGCCTCCTTTATCTTTGAGGGTTTGTTTCCTTGTTTTTGTTAAACGCTTTATTTCATAACACATCCTTTAATCTGTATACAAAAAAACTTCCATCATGAGTGTGCTGATCATACTTTTATTTTATTAAAATAAGTTACAAGACCCCAAATGACTTTCCCATTTAACGGACAGATGACATAGGCACATTTTTCACTCTGCCTTGCCACTTCACAGTTTTATATAATGTGATATACTGCATCCATTCATTTTTTCCTGTATTTGCTTCTAAGTAAGAAAAAAAAATGCAGTTACTGCAGAAAAGCAGGACGTGCTGCACTACTTGTAGGAACTGAAGCACGGCAAGTATAGGTAGCTTTGTGGCTATGAAGTGACTGCACGCGAAGATCCTCAGGGTCACTGTATGTTCAAGACTGTCGTCTTCCTGAAGCCTTCTTGACATTTGTCAACAGTAACAAACCAACTGCTGTTTTGTAAGCTGTGCAACAAAATAAAGCTCGCTGAACACAACAAAAAGGAGTGCTTCCGAAAGATTGTTTTAGAATTAAGTAGAACGATAGCTCAGATGACCTGCTGTCCGCTTTGATATGTCCGCAGCTTCTCAGACACTTCATCTAGTGGTCAGTTGTTAAGGAAAATACAATAGATTACTATAATATATAAGGTTTGGTTTATTTATACTCTTTCTCGTTGCTGCATTTTCAACAAACAGTCTGTTTTCTAAATGAGGTCAGTACATGCTTGAACCAGAGATTTCGCAACATTTTAGAGATCTGACAAGGTCTGGCAACTTCAAAAATGATCTCAGTAATTTCTCAGAAGGAGTTGGACCAACTGACATTCAGGGCTGAGGAGCAGCAGGTGATTGTCTCCTCTGCTGTTTCCAGGTTGTCTCGAAAGGATGCTGGGGATACAAACTGCACACTATGGAATAACTTCGACAGAAAGCCTCAGTTCTTTGTAATAAAGTATATTCATAACTTGAAAGCACCACATTTCCTTGGTTAACATTAGCTCTTTGGGGCAAAAAGACTGTTCTCTGAAGCATGTACTACTATTGAGATGACATTACAGGATTTATTATCTTGGTGTTCAGTTTTAACTACTTAGATTACCTGTAATTATATATTATAATCCAAGGGAAACTGGAGTCTTCCCTTCACCTTTCCCAGGAAGATAAACTGAACTCCAGGCATACTGCAAGAAGAGGGATTTGCAATTATACCTTATAAAAATAACTTTGAATTTATTCAAGAACTGTGAAAGTCTTGTGTCCTTTGCAGAAGTTTTCATTTGCCTTTCAGAAACTTTGGTGAACTGAAAAATGCATTTATCTGTATAAACAGTGAGTTAACGTTTAAAACTTACTAGTGTCCTGCTTTGCTCTCCTTTGATTAATCCCAAATACCCGACTCTTCCTTGATTTTGAAGCTGCTGGGATCAGGATGACAACCACAGATGTAGTGCTTCCCTACACGAAGTCCTATTTGAACAAGAGCACCTTTTACAGAAAAAGGCATGCAGTCTCCAAAATTTCCAGCCATGAAAATCTTGGTAAATTGTCCCAGTGATCAACCACTCTCACTTCTAAAAACTGTGCCTTGTGTTGAATCACAGCTTGCCCAACTTTCAGTTACTAGTCCCTGCCATGCCATCTGAGGGCATTTGTTCCAGCACTCGGGTTTGCTGTGGTACCACAGAGCTCACCACTTTCCCTTTTTTGTTGGGTGTTTTTTTTTCTCTCTCCCACCTATTTGTGAAATGTCCAGTCCAGGGGCTGACCACATTTCTCTTTACTGCCACAGGCACCGCACTGCAGCAAATAAAGCCGGCACATTCCAGCGCAGCCCTCACCTCGGATATCCTGCGGACCCAAGGCTTGCCCAGTGCCTCCATCCTCAGCACCCTGCCTCGCAGCTCACCCGTTGTCTCACGGCAAAGAAGGAGGTGCATGAAAATTGCTTGGGACAGTGCCTGTCTGCAGAGGTGGGATGCAGAGGAATAACCGCAGCAATGGTCAGACTGTTGGCACTCTGCCTGCTTTGGGTGCCTTGAAAATTTTGGGACGTGCACACACTACGAATAGGAGGGTTTGCTGTAACAGTAAAATCATCTGGAAGAATTACAAACAGAGCAGTGCTTGACGTTCAACATAGCATATATCATCTAGGTGCCATGGATATCTGCATTTTACCTGTGTCTTGATACTAAAGCCCTTCATGAAGGGCTGCCCAGCAGAAAGCTGCCCGGCAGAAAAGGACCTGGGGGTGCTGGTGGGCAGCCAGCTTAACATGAGCCAGCAGCGTGCTGAGGTGGCCAAGAAGGCCAACAGCATTCTGGCCTGTATCAGGAAAAGCGTGGCCAGCAGGAGCAGGGAAGTGATTGTGCCTCTGTACTCGGCACTGGTGAGTCCTCACCTCGAGTGCTGTGTTCAGTTCTGGGCCCCTCTGTACAAGGGGGACACTGAGGTGCTGGAGCATGTCCAGAGGAGAGCTACCAAGCTGGTGAGGGGTCTGGAGACCAAGTCATATGAGGAGAGGCTGAGGGAACTGGGCATGTTTAGCCTGGAGAAGAGGAGGCTGAGGGGAGACCTCATTGCCCTCTACAACTACCTGAAAGGAGATTGTTGAGAGGCAAGTGTTGGCCTCTTCAAATAATGACAGGACCAGAGGAAATGGTCTGAAGTTGAGGCAGGGGAGGTTTCGATTAGATATTAGGAAGAATTACTTTACTGAGAGTGGTCAGGCACTGGAACAGCCTGCCCAGGGAGGTGGCTGAGTCACCATCCCTAGAGATATTTAAGAAACTTGTTGATTTGGCACTTCAGGGCATGCTCTAGTGGCAGAGATAGAAGGGTGTTTGTTTGGTGGTGGGTTTTTTTTTATTTGTGGGTGTATGGTTGGACTCATGATCTCAAAGGTTCTTTCCAACCACGAAGATTCTATGATTCTATGAAATGAGAAAACATAATGGTATTTGCAACAACCAAGATTTTGCTCCCTAACATTTCTAAAACTACCAGGCAAATACTTTCTGTTGTGGGATACGTTTCTTCCCTGGCTCCCATCAAAGCAGCTCCCTCTCAAATACCAGTAAAGAGCTGAATGCAGATCATGTAAGGAAAAGGATATGTTTTGTGGACAGAGCTTCAAGACGTGAGGTGACCGAGTCCTGCAGGGCAGCTATGGCTTCACACTTACAGGATTCTTCAGTTGTTACGAGGCTGCTCGTTATGGCTCCTAAATGAGAAAACAGCATTTAGAATATTTATGACAATCACTCAACTTTTAAAATGCTTTATTCTGCAATGGGAGTTGAACTCATGCTGTGAAACTACAGCGATCTGCGCCCCAGGGCTGTCAGGAAGGAGGGACGGCGGTGAAGAGGGGCCGGCGTGCAGTGAGAGAGACGAGTGTCATAGTCCAGAAACAGGACAGGCAAGAGAGAGCTTGACTCTAACCCAGGAGGAGGCTTCCTCGCCTGCTTACCTGGATTCCCTGCGCTCTTTAAATTAGACTGTTATTGAACAAAATATAAAAAAAGGCCTGAGTGCAGGGACCAACCAGGCTCCCCCATCAACTCTAATTGCTAGACTAGAGTGAATCTTCCCCTCACCTGTTATCACTCCCTCTCATCCAGAATATCCCCCATCCCAAAAGACAGGGCACCCTGGGACGTGAAATGAGTGTGTTCAAGTGATGCAGACTGAGAAGAACCTTCAGTCCATGTCTCTGTCTTGTAAGTAGTACTTTGACCATCAGACTATCCACATAGGAAGGCCACTAGATCACTGTGAACAGAATCTATCCAATTATCTGTATTTAAGGCCACAACTAACTTGTTGGGCTGCTCTTCAGAAGAATCACAGAATCTTAAAATGGTTTGGGTTGGAGGGGCATCTTTCACTAGACCAGGCTGCTCAAAGCCCCGTCCAACCTGACCTTGAACACTTCCAGGGATGGGACATCCACAGCTTCTGTGGGCAACCTGTTCCAGTGCCTCACCACTTTCATAGTAAAGGATTTCTTCTTCATACCTAAATATATTTAAATAGAATCTAAATCTATCTATCGATACAAAATGAAGGTTGCTGCCTTATCAAAGCTGGACTGTAATGGCATTTGGGGTACCCATCACTCCCAAACACAGCACTTCTGAGAATGCCTTAGTCCAAAGTTAATCCACCAGCAGTTCTGCAAGCCACGCGGGAAGGCATCTAGTGATTTTACATACGTAAGTCAGTCAGTTCCGAAATTGGTAAGTTTACATCAGTTTCTGAGATGTGGGTGGAATTTAGATAACTAAGTCTCAGACTGGGAAGGAATTAGAAGAATTGAATTTACCACTTTAGGTAAACAGTACAAAAATGAAAGCAGGGACACATGTATTAATTTTCAATAGTAAGCAATAAGGTTCAGCTAAACCATCAATGTGTACCACCCCACAAGGACTCCTGGTTTGTAACACTGGCAATACGCGTGCATAGGGAGTATCGGTTTTGATTCATCAAGAGGCAAGGACACAAGTCCATTCCAATGTCACGTGAATATGGATGAAGGGAACAGGAACATTCAAATAGGCCCAGGTGAATTTAAAATCTAGTAGGAAGGCACCGCAATATTAATTGAGGAGCCAGTTAGTATGACAGAGAAGTCATCAGTCTCTTAGAAAGTAAGCATAGACATACTCCACATTGGTTCCACTGAATCTGTTCCTAGGTCTTGCCCTCAGTCTTCCAGACTTCAGGCAAGAAGTCTGAAGCTGTCCTTAAGAATTCCTTTTTCTCCGTAATCCACCGCAAAACCAGGAATGATCACAACGGGCTTGGAGAGATGATCATTTCATTGTGGTGTAATAAAGTCAGGCATCAGCTGATGGCTCTGAGTTCATAGTTACGTGAAAGGCAATTTAACCTCACCTACTCCATAAAGAAAATCGGGAACTAAGGGAAGCTGCCCTGCTTGTGCAGGCTAGGAACAAACGTACCCACAGCTACTGAAGCACAGCTACTGCACTGAGATTGCCGTGCACAGGAGAGCAGAATAATAGGTTTCCAAAGGCAGAGCCTCCTTAAAAGAGGGCCTATCACTATGACATAGTCTTTCAACAAGTTGTCAAGAGAGATTACTTGTATATGTAATACCTGTCTATTCATACGTGTGGGTTTTTTTTTTTTAACATTACTTGCAAAAGCAACGACAGCGGATTATTCAATTATTCTTTTCTCTAGGTGTACAAATTCATAGCTGATCAATGCTAAACAAATTATGTGAGCACTATAAGAGCAGAACGATAGAAATATTAGAGCTGGATATAATGCCTGGTTTTTTTCTGAATTGTTTTAGTTTCTCTGTTAGGTTTATGCCATTGATATTTCCATTTTGCAAGGAAACTGATGGCTGCTTGAATTATAGAAAAATCTAAACTAAAATAAATCCATTTCAAAAGGTTGTTCATTCAGTGTTTCACTGAAAAAAGTCTATGAACAGATTCTTCTCTAGCTGTGTAGAAAGTCATTTGTCTTAGAGCCAATGTTGAAACTGTTGTCTCCTTGATTCCACTGAACCTGTATTTGTCCAGCTCCCTTTTTTGGAACACGCCAGCAGCTTTATGGTCAATATACAAAGAAGAGCTGTTCAAGATTCAGCTGGAGGAAGGCCAGTTCAAAATATCACATCAACGTGGTTCGTCTCCAGCCAACTGACAGTTAATTTGTTATGTTTGCATTTAAATTCTCCAGCGACAGATACAGATCCTCCTTGGATTATGTCTGTTTTAATGAAATTACTTTTCCAACCAACTTTGGCAACCACCCAAGGGTACTGTGAAGTCTTCTACAGTCCTTCTGTAAAATGTAGAGTCGTACAGTATTTGATATTCAAAATCTTGGCCACTCCCGTTGCCACTGGGATGCCCAACAAGTCATCCAAAACATGCTGGCGTTGTGTTTTTACACTGCATTTATGTTTAAGTCCAGACCTACAAAAAATTGCTATTTTTGCAGATGGTGTTTGGCTGTATCCACATATGTTTTAACTTTGCTCTTAGACAGAGTCCTTAGCCACTTGATAAAATGGTAGGTTATTCCTGCTCTGAACCAGAGATCAGACTAGGTACCTCTTGAGGTCCCTTCCAACCCAACTGGCAGGAGGGTTGGACTAGATGATCTCCAGAGGTCCCTTCCAACCCTATGATTCTATGTTTTCTCGTCTGGATTTAAGGCAAAGCCTTCATAGCAGTTACAGGCATACGATCCACCATGGCTCAGACAGACCTGCCCGCAGTCCTGGCTTCCTGGTGCACATACATCCCTTCCTACAGAATGCACTGGAGAAACAGTTATCCGAAAGAAAGATAACTTCTTTTAAGGCTTCCCAACGGCAGTCCTTTTCCATGCTGGGAGCCTATGCTATGTGAATCTCACCAGGAATTACTGAGATGTGTAACTGATCTTGCCTTGGGGCAGCGAGATGAACTAATTGCCTCACTGGGGTCTCCCTCGGTCCTTACTTTGTACAGTCCATGCTCACTCCGACCACTGCTGCCTAACCCCACCAGATGTGAAGTGCCAGATCACCTCCAAAGGCATGCAAGGAAAAGTTTCCGGAGACCAGGAAGGAAAGAAACATTTTTTTAAAAAAACTACATTTTTACTATAACACTAAGTTAGCTGAGAAGATAAAGAAACAAACAGCAACATGAAATCCAGGCTGGAGGGGAGGGCGCCACCTCAAACTGTCCCCTGGACGGCGGCACGCAGTTTCCACAGTACTGCAAAGTATGTAACTATGTGACTAACCCCAGCTCTTCTCTCTTCAGTTATTTCTCAGTTCTGAATTTGCTGAATATTAGTTTGGTTTGGAGTTTTTTTTTAAATAGAGCAAAGACCTTAGTTCTACGTCACTCTGCCTTTTCCACTTCGAGTAACATTCAGAGATACAAAGCACTTTATATGCAACAATGCTAGTTAACTGCTGACCGTTTGGTCTTTGTTTATCATCTTATAACTGTCTTGTAACACTTGAATGCATGTGGAAGTTTCTCAAATAGATCCAAATACATTAATACTGCTAATTAATAATACATACTGCTAACGAGAGCTATTTCAATACATGTACTTAGCTGGGGAAGGTACAGGCAATAGGGAACAGTAATCTGCTCTTACTTGAGCAAGTCTTCTTGTCTGGGTTGAGGGTGTAGCCTTGGTAGCAGTCACAGGTATAGAAGAGATCATCTCTCACGCAGACCTGCTCGCAGTCGTGCCTCCCAGGAGCACACACGTCAACAGCTGAGGAAGGCATTGGAGATGAGAAGAATATTAATCAGTACCCAAACTTCAGTTTAGTTGATGTTAGTAATCCCCGTTTGCAAACATACCTTCATTTGGATTCAAACCAGGATGCGTTTATTGCACGTCAGCACACCATTAGCCATACGGGGTACACAGAGCGTGGTTTTATCTGGCTTTCCACATCACAAAATTAATACCATTTTTGGAACACTGGCAATACTTTTTTTTGCAGTTGTAACAGATTGCAAAAGGAACTGAACTAGCTGTGACCCAGTTACAAAATAATTATCCCAAGGAATTTCAGAGAACAAATATCTGGATTTTAAGAGAGTATTTGGCATTATTTCAGCTCTAATTGAGTTGAGTAAGACACTGTTCTATGGAGTGAAAAGACCATAAACAGAAGACTATACATGGCTGCGGCAAAAAAAGAGAGACAGGGCACCCGCTGCCAGTTACAAAGTGGGCACTTGATGTGTGGGGCTGATGTTTTCTGCCAAATTTAACACGTCAACTCTGAAAGGCCAAGCTGAGAAGGAGTTCCTATATTTGGATATCTTTGCAGTAAGGAGGTTCAGTCGGGCACAGGGAAAAACAGAAAGACAGGTAGGAAGGGAGGGAGGCAGGAGAAAGGGAGGCAGGAGAAAGGGAGGAGGGAAGAAAGAAAGAAAAAGAAACCCTCCTGGACCTGGACTATTTTATTATATCACAAAGACCTGGATGGTTGAGAAATCATTAGCAGCCTATTGCAAAATGAGATTCAAAAGAGAAAAAAAGGAAGCATGTTAGGAAATATCTGAAATTTAACTATGCAAGGAGATTATCAGTGCTATGAAAGGAGGTTCAGTATTGGGCTCCCAAAGGGGATGCCTTAATGAATTCACATTCCCTCACAGATCTTTATTGCCTCTGTATAATGCCAGGTGAGAGTTAATCTTATGAACTGTATTTACAAAATTGGCTCCTAAACTAGGCAGGAAGAAATACTGAGGCCTTCTGGCTTCACCTCTCTGAGGTGTGAGACCTGTGACTTAATTGGAGAGATTTGCCTGGGAACCTCCTGCAACTGGAAGCCTGGGCTCAGTGCTTTGTCACACAAAATGCAGTAAGGAAAGGGATGATGAAATTTGAAAGAAAAAAGGATTTTGTGTAAATCCAAAGACATCCAAAGAAATGAGTGAAGTTCAAATCCTAATTAAGTGAAAATGGTAGAGAATACATACTAGGTAGGTACTATATATCTACTTCCTTAAGTACAAGCTGCATCTATGCTCCTGTTCTCTACAAGAGACTGGAACTGGGAAAGAACATTTCCCTCCATCCTCTGGAGCAGTAAGGCTAGAGTATTTTTTAAACACATCCACCAGAAAGAGTGACCACACTCATGGTGATGAAGACTGTAATCTCTCCTAGCGCAGTCCTTGCTCTCCTTCATCTCACTCCCTTGTGCTGCTTTGCTGGCACAGGTACACATCACGCACTCCCACCAAATACATTATCCTTCTCCTCTCTTGGGTAGATAGGACAATTTGTGCTCCATGGGTGTGAAAATACTGTGAAGTCCTCAGGGAAATGCCAGATGGCATTTTAATGATACTAATTACAAGCTTCACACAACTGTAGAAGAGTCAATGGTCTCAAATTATGACTGGACACACGAAGAAATAAAGTTGCGCTGCGTTTTCAGGAGCTGTACAGAAGCTCTTGGATGATTTAGCAGAAAAATCACATAAATTAAACCGATTTTTAAAAGCTACTTGCTTCTAGCTGAACACAGTATTTCCTTAATCAGGTCTTACCCGAGCAAGTCTTCTTATCTGGGTTCAGAGCGTAGCCTTCAAAGCAGCCGCAGCTGAAGGACCCACCATCCCTCAGACAGAGCTGAGCACAGCCATGCCTGCCAGGCGCGCAGCTCTCCACGGCTGCGGTGAACCGTGGTTTAGAAAAGAAACCTCTTAATCCCTCCCAGACACTCAAGGGTTTTAAATGCTTCAACGTTTATAAAAACAATTTAATTAGGATTCAACCAGTGCCTTACTATGTTATTATATTATGCTGCAGTCAACTGAATTCAGTTACTAATTATTTAATGGAGGAGGCAGATATTGGGACTGCAGGACATTACTGTACCACATCTCACGCAATCCTGATTTTCATCAGCAATTCTAACAGTCCTGAATATCCCCAGTAAAGATGGAGCTAAAACACCATACTGAGATGAGCAACAACGCGTCCAGGCAGAAGTTGTTTCTTGCAATATTAGCAGTAACTATGGTGAATTCCAGGCTCTTTTCAGTGGTGCCCAGTGATAGGACAAGGGGTAATGGGCACAAACTTGAGCATAGGAAGTTCCACCTAAACATGAGGAGGAACTTCTTTACCTTGAGGGTGGCAGAGCACTGGAACAAGCTGCCCAGGGAGGTGGTGGAGTCTCCGTCTCTGGAGACATTCAAAACCCGCCTGGACGCGTTCCTGTGTAACCTGCTCTAAGGTGGCCCTGCTCTGGCAGGGGGTTGGACTAGATGATCTACTAAGGTCCCTTCCAACCCTATGATTCTATGATTCTATGAATCCAAATTTAACTTCATACTTTTCACCCATGAGCTGAAGGCAGGCACAAAAAGCCAGGCGTGGTATGTAGAAATGCTATTAAATGGCAAAGAGATATAAAGCCTAGCGCGAAAACAAACCAAAAAGCAGGAGCCCTAGAAGATTATGTTCTCTCTTCAGAAATAAGGAGTGGAAACTTCAGTGAGAAGAATGCTGATGAGCTCTCAAAGGGAGGGATGCACTTACCAATTACAAAATAGCTACCCTAAGGCTGGTGCTGTGCCGAACTTCTGGATTTAAAGAAACAACTCCAGGGAAGTATTTTGGGAGGAAAAAAAAAATTGTAACAGACATATTTTTCAGGGTGTCAATTCAAGGAGAAGGAAAGGAAGAAGCTGCCGCCAGTGAAAGACTGGGGTTGCTACATAGCAGAGCCCTGCACGGCTTTGGAAGCAGAAGCAGCAAGCTGTAAAAAAACCTGAGTTTCAACAGGAGCGATGGAGAGAATGGGAGAAAATCACCACGTTTTACGTTCTTTAGGGACTAGTGGCACTCACTCTCCAGTGGAGCCACAGTGCTGGTGGGCGACTCCAAAATAGGTTCATCCTCTCCCAGGGACTAAGTGATGTTAATGAAGTACTTTGAAGACCATAAAATGGTAGGTAAGTGCCAAATTGCATTTTTTTAATCAACACATTTGAAGAAAACTGCAATTTTATTGTCTCTGGAACCAAGGGGAAATGCTACAGGTGAATTCTCACTTTAAGAGTTGATATCTGTAAGGAATTTTTCAAAGAGGAATAATGAGTGTAACTCACAGAAAACATGTCTCTGTGAGTTTCATATATTAAAGTAGCCCTTAATTCTTACCTGAGCAAGTCTTCTTATCTGGATTCAGGGAGTAGCCTTCATAGCATTCACAGGCGTAGGATGCGTTGTTACTCACACAGATCTGATCACACTCGTGCCTTCCAGGTGCGCACGTGTCCACAGCTGCAAGAGGCACATTAGAGAAACAATTCACTGATAATAAAAAGCAGTTTGGGATGGAGTGCCTGTTCGCAATTTTGAATATATTTTTGTTTGTAATCAGCTCAGAAACGGCAATAGTAATTGAAGGAGGAGAATAAGAGGTAGGAGAAAATATCTGTACAGTGTCTACATCTGAAGACTTTGTTTTGGCATCTGGCCCTAATGAGTGGATCTGGAGGCATAATAAAAAGGATGGTGATGGAATCAAACCGCGTCTCACCATTACTTGCAGCAGACTTTTACGTATTATTTATTATTAGATTTATTATTGAAGGAGATACAGAAGTTCACTCTTTCAACAGAAGTACACGAGTAGCTTCTCAATTACGGTGTTCAAAACTCATTTTTTCCTAGTTGAAAACATTTACCAAAGGAGTAGTATACCTGAGCAGGTTCTCTTATCTGGATTGAGAGCGTAGCCTTCATAGCAGCCACAAAGGTAGGAGCCGCCGCCACCCACACAGACCTGCTCGCAATCGTGATTCCCCAGCGCGCATGCATCCGCAGCTACAAAGGGCATTTGCAGGAGAGGCGTTTCAGTCATCCCAAAGGAAAGAAACAGTCATTAATAATTTATTGAGCTTACAAAAGTACACCGTGCACTGTTTGCTGGATTAGGAGCAGTAAATGTCAGTGCGGCGTCACTGTCACAAAAAGTTACCGGCGTCTTTTGCATCATTCGGGAGCCAAAAGAAAGAGGTCGTAAATGACACTGGGAGAACTGCACCGAAATCACTCACCACCTGAGGTGGCAGAGAGACAAGATGAATTGAAAAGGGTGCACCAGGGAGAGATTTTAAACATTTAGTAACATTACACTGGAAATGAGAACTCGGCAATGAAAAGGACCTTCTGGCTTTTTGTATCCAGTCCCATTCTATTACAGACGACCAGCTGAAATAATCCCAGAATTTATCAGTCACTGTCTGGCAGTTTACTACTACCTTCTGCTCTCTGGCGTACAACCTGATTTATGAATTCCTACTGAATTGTAAAAAAAAAAACCAAAGTGAACTGAAATGCAACAGAAAGTAAAATAAAATAAAATAAAATTAAATTAAATTTTAAAAAGTAAAACCAAATACAATAAAACTACAACAGAAAGAGCATACAGACTAGGAGGAAGAGCAAAATGACTCAGAGGCAGTAGGATAACAGTGTCTTCTCAGGGATGAAAAGAGTGTCTACATAATGATGGTCCAGATGTATCAGCCAGCAAAGAGAGCCACCAGTGCAAGATGAGTACGCGAGGGCTGCAGCTGCCTTGTTCCAGGTTTAAAAAGTCAGGACCAAAAAAGGATACAGAGGAAAGTTTCTACAGTAATGCAGCTTTACAGGCACATGAACCTCCTAATTGAAGGACAGTACAGAAATAATATCCTGAGAAGCTGAAATTGCAAACTACAAAATGAGATACAATTTTGGGGGACCCAGCTAATTCCCCAGCAGACAGTAAGGGCACCTCACCAGGCTGAGAAAACAGAACAGCGATCCAAAAAGCAGCGTGATGGATGGCAGCCGATAGAAGCGTGGCAGACAAAAGGACTGTAGCAATGCTGGGCTGTCCCTGCAATGCGCTGCGTGTGCTGACAGCCTGTTCCTTCACGGATGGTCTAACTACAGAACCCATTAACTTCTGACCAAGTTTTCTCAAGTGTATTTAGCTTTGGGTCTGCTGCTTCTTTGGTCACTTCAAGCTGCCCTGTTTCTCTCCACAGACTGTAAAAGAAACCTAGATGCTCCCTTAAACTTTGGTGATTTTTAGATGATTAGATTTAGATAAGATGAAAAAGGGAAGAGGACAGGGAATGGGGGGGGGGGGGGGGGATNNNNGGGCGAGGGGGGGGGGGGGAGGAAAGATGGGGGGAAAAAGTGGGAAAGGGGAAAGAAAGAAAAGAAAGAATGACGAAATGAAAAGGAAAAGGAGAAAAAATGGAAAGACAAGTCTGTTATTACCTGCGATGTTACGAACATGAGTAGCTACAATGTGGATATTGACTACCAGTAAAATCAAACTGCAAAGCAATAGTGGTGAGATAAGAAATGAGAAGCAAGAATCCTTGAATCTTCTCATGTATTTCTGAATGCAAGGCAAAACTGCCCATTTTCTGAAGCATGGAAAATTTAGATGTCCCCTCCTAAGGCTGACAGAAAACATGTCTTGTATTTCCATTGGCAGAAAAAAATCTCAACCCAAGAGAGCATCTTTTCATTCTGCTACACCCTTGGGAATGAGAGAATTCATCTCCATGCCTTATGAATAAAATCTGCGGGTGACATTTTCAACCATAACTGAGAGCCTCAGACTCAAATGGTCAGATTTTTGTGGTAGGAAAGTCAAGCTTCCACTGACTTGGACACCAATTCTAGGCTAAGATTTTCCATCTTCAGGATGGTCTCAGGTTGAATGATGCTCTCAATGCATCAACAACTTAATCTTAGCCAACTATTTTGCCCCTGAATATTAGTTTTCCTGGGTTTAGTTCACCTTACAAACAAATTTATTTGCCTTGGCTAAAGCAAAGAAAATCCTAATTGTCACTGGTGAGTCTAAATTTCTGACCAAGCAGCAGTCTGGAGATGTAAAAGACCCCGTTTACCCATGCTGCCTTACAAGACCCTCTTAGATTCATTTGGTTTGTAGGAACCTTTTGAAAAACCATTGCCTTTACCCCATTTCTGTCCATGAATCGCACTGATTCTGGCTAATTGCATGCAGGAAACTCAGAAGTGTGTATGTGTGAGCTCTCTTTGGTTCATCCTCCAACTTCATAGGGGCATAATTCCCAAGCTTCAGCACAATAAACAGTAGGTTTACTCTGAAGAACAAGAGATTTTTCTTTGGTGCTATGAAAGGACTTGCTTTGGCGAGAACACCAGTGGAAAATTAGTGCTATGTTCACAGCGCACATACCTGTCCTGGTAGGTGGGCACTTGGACCCACTTCCAGCTACCAGAGAGAGGATGTGGTCACATCAGCAACACAACATGATGTCAAGCCAAACCTCCAGGCATTTCCTATGTTAATGATTGGGCAAAATGTCCTGCCTCACAGATGGTCCTACACATTTAGTTCATACCTAGAAAAAGAGGTCTGTTCACTCTAACCGTATTCAAAAGGTATGGTGATCATTTCCAGTAGGGCTCTGAAATAACACAGTAACGCATTGCCAACCAAGTCCCAAGGCAATGGCTGTTGGTTTAATTCTCTTACAATATTCTTTACACCTCATTGTACCCACTACTTGCTGGATAATTATTTTACAAGTAATTTCATTTGAAATGTACTAGAAAAATCTTTTTTAATTGTCAAAAAGTCATCATTTGATTTTTGTGAGTAGGGCTGTGTCACAGCTACCCATAGGCAGTTTAAATACTACAGATACGTGGCCATTTTTTTCTGTGAATGACAATAAGAACCCACACTTAGCCTAGCATTCTTAGTGGAGTTCTAGCCCAAACCAACTATACATCTCGCATTTTTCCAACACCAGCCCTGAAAAAGCAAAGCTAATTCAAGCCTTCCCACAGTTCCCTGTCTAAATCGAGGTGCAGAAAACCACAGAAAAGTGCAAGTCTGGCATGCTGATAAAGCCCAGCAACGAAAGCTCAGAAAGAAAGCCCATACCGAGATGACCTGCCGTTGTGTTTGGGCACTTTGCACCAAATTTCTCAAGCTAGCATGGTGGTTCCCCTGCCACACTGATTTTCCGACTCTGAATCTATAAGGAACTCTTCAGAAACACACTTCCACCCTTACTTGCTTCCCAGCCAGATGGGAAAAGAAACGAGCAGACTGCACAGCTCTGGCTTGCGCCCTTGGCAAGTCAGTAAATATACGTAGCCGAATGCCAGCCAGATTTCCCTGCCTTCTCTTGAACTAAATGGGACCAACTGCACAAGGAGGTCCACTGAAATCAGGTCTGTTTCTTGCACGGTAAGGTCACTATTCAATATGAAAGGTCATTACTTGGCCTCCACTGAATAACAGGGTTGGCGTGTTTGCCCAACGGGTGGCAAAGGAAATATTTAAATGTGATACATAACACTTCTGAAACACTTCTTTCTTAGGGAGCAGAACCACAGTAGGAGCCACAAGGAGCCAAATTACACTACCCTCTTGGACTGACCATCTTACCACAGAAAGTCTCTCTGAATTTGGATGTCAGCTTTTCGATCACACCGTAGGTCTCCACATAAAAGACGTGTTCATCCAGCGGTTCGCTGGCCATAATCCTCAGGGACTGCATGTCTGCCCGGTCCACCCCGACTGCATAGATCTCGATGCCAGCTGCCTGGGCGCTTGCTGCCACATCTTGAACCTGGTCTTGAGGTCGTCCGTCTGTCACAACAATGACCACCTTGGGGATATTGAAGGTTGCTGGCCGGGTGCCCATTTCCTCAGTGAAGACTTCGTCCATGGCAGTTTGGATGGCGAGGCCGGTCATCGTGCCAGCTGACAAGGGCTCAATGCGAGATACAGCCTCCTTCATAGATGCTTTATCAAAGTAGGTCCGGAGGGGAAACTCTACCTTGACAGTGCTGGCATAATTCAGGACTGCCACACGGGTTGTTCTTTCACCGACGTCCAGAGTATCGATCATTTCTGACAGAAAGATTTTCACTTTCTCAAACTCTTCAGGTCGGACACTGCGGGAACTGTCTATGATGAAGACGAGGTCCAGGGGCCGGTTCTTGCAGGCAGAGTCTGTCAAGAAGGAAGGAGAACACTATGGTTATCTCCTACACAGGACCAGAGCTCGCACTGGTGGGCAGCCAGAGCTGTCGGGGCAAACTACTCCTACCAGATAAATGTTGGCACTCTTCATTCTTTAGGAAGAGGCTTAAAATTATAGTGAGCAACACATGAGAAATTCTTAAAGATTAATTTTGACAATAATAATACTAAACACTAATAAGTAATTGAACACTTCTAAGCATTAAAAGATAGGTCCATGTTTGAGTCCACAAAACGTCTAACTACCCTTGAAGCAAAGAGCTGTAGTTCCCATATAACAGCCAACACACAGGTGATGATGATACATGACGATGATATGTGATGATATATAAATGTACTTACCTTTTATTTTCATAAAGCCTGAATTCCATTTTTATAAGCTACAGAAACAAAATGGTAAAACAACTGGCTAGATTACATAGTGAAGGGATCCGAACAATCTTTTTTAAGATAGTAACAATGTAGATTGCTGATTAGGAATTATTTATTTTTTGTAATTCACAATCCAAAGTACACAAGAAGAAATAAAGGCCAACAGGAAAAAGATGCGAATGATGCTGTGATAAAGGCTAATAACAGTTGTTACTGTTTAAAGGTTTCTAGAGCAGAGAAATAAATGAACTTATTATTTATGAAGTAGCTTTCCATGTAAAAATGAACATATACACTAATGTTTCTAGCTTCTAAAATTCTTCACTGACATATAAATCTAGACTGAAAAGCCATAGATCAGGTAAGAGACAAACGTTGCTTCTAGGAAGATGAAAAATAATCAAGGCAGCAATAGCAGGACACCTAAAGCCGTACCCTCTGCCCCGATACCCTGCCCGGGCACTGACGATACCGTCAAGGGATGGATCTGAACTGCCGGTTTATGGAAAATAGACAACCCAAAAGCACGGTATTTCTACAAAAGAGACATTCCTGCTCAACAGTGCACTAAACAGCAAAACGCAAAGTGTCCAGTTTGAATAAACTCCCTGAAGAGCTGCTCTGGGAACCCGACACACCTTCTCCAGCTGCTGTCAAGCTGACTTTCATTATTCCATTCCAGATAAAAAAAATTATATGTATATATATATAAAAATTCTTCACACTTCTCTCAAAAGTAGAGGCAAAACCAGCACTTTTTTTCTCAATGCATTAAAAAACCTTTTCCTCCTGTCCAAGTTAAAAGGAAAGGGAAAAAAAAAAAAAATTGCATGGACAGACCTTACTTCCCTCAGGAAACACTGCAGGAGAGCTGATTTTGCCTCTGGACAGGGTAACGGACGGCACAAATCTGGGATCCTCCCAGGTGTATTGTACGTTATTAATTCTACATGCAGCCCGTAACTGAGTTTTTGCGGAAAGCTGTAGCAGAATGGCTTTGTGCCCTTTGGAAAGATGAGGAAACATGAGGAAATACTGGTGGCGCGAGACGTGAAAGAAAAGAGAGACACAATGTTTGTACTAAAAAAAAAAAACAACCCACAACAAAAAAACACACTCTCCCAGATTTATAGTCAGAAAAGTTATCTTTTTTCGATTAGGGAAAAGAATTAGATG
>VXBO01007947.1:234769-249571 GCA_013400135.1 Rhinoptilus africanus
GGCCGGGCCCCTCAGCCGCCGCCGGCGGGGGGTCGGGGCTGGGCCCTGGGGACCCGCCGCAGGGCGAGGGGCCGGGTTGCGCCCTCCCGGGCGGGGACGCCCAAACACAGACTCAGCCTTGTCTCCCTCCGCGGGGGTGATCCGGTGCGGGTCCGCCAACCCGGCACTTCTGCCCTCGAGGTGTCATCTCCCGGGCGGCGCTTGCGGAGAACGGGAGGAAAAGCTCAGGGCCTCGTCAGCGAGGCGCGAAAAACTGCCCTCCCTCTTGGCAAATCCGACCCAGGGCATTTTCTCTCGTCCCAGCACTGCAAAGCCTGTCCACATCCTGTGGGAAGCTGCGGCAAGCTCTAACGGAAAGCACGGTTTGGGGCACCAACCCTCCGGGATCTCCATCACCGCCTTTCACTTCACCAAAGTCACAGTCAGCACCTCGGACTGGAGAACCATCTTTTGTCTCTTCACTTCTGTAAACTGGTGAGGGGTCCGGAGGGCAAACCTTCCGAGGAAGGACTGAGGGAACTGGGGTTGTTCAGCCTGGAGAAGAGGAGGCTGAGGGGAGACCTCATCCCCCTCTACAACTCCCTGAAAGGAGGGTGTGGAGAGATGGGGGCTGAGCTCTTCTCCCTGGGGACAAGGGATAGGACAAGAGGAAATGGGTTCAAGTTATGTCAGGGGAGGTTTAGATTGGATATCAGGAAACATTTTTACACTGAAAGGGTTATTAAACATTGGAACAGGCTGCCCAGGGAGGTGGTGGATTCCCCATCCCTGGAGGTGTTTCAGAAAAGGGTAGATGTGGTACTGAGGGACATGGTTTAGAAGGGGTTTTTGTCAGGGTGGGTTAATGGTTGGACTTGATGATCTTAAAGGTCCCGTCCAACCTCATCAATTCTATGATTCTGTGATTCTATGATTCTATGATTCTATGCAAGGGGNCTGTCCTGAGCTGACTCAGTACCTTAAAAGGATGCTGTGAGGGTCTCCTTACCCAAACGACCACCGAGACACTCACGCCTGCGCAGAAGTGTTTTGCCGACGCAGCAAAGTTTGATACGCATGGGTAAAAAGGGCTATTCGGTCATCCTGATGAATATGTAGGCCCAAGTGGAGTTATGTATTAGGTAGGCGGAATAATGAGAATATTTTGTGTATAAATAATGGGTGAATACCCGGGTAAGGTGTGCTAGATTTGTGGGTTTTCCCCCTAGCACCCGACGTCGGATAAAGCAATATCTCCTCTCTAAACTACTTTTGGTTTCGAGGGCTTTCATTTCAGGTAACAGGCGCAGAGGAGTACAACGGCTTTCATCTCCTGGAGGGGGCTGCAGCTCCGAGCACCAGCACACGCATACACCACGCGAATTTCAAGCAATGCCCGCTGCGGCCAAATCCTGCTCACCCACTCGTGTTTTGGGAAGCCTCAACACCCACCCCATGGCTGGAGGGCCCTGCCTGTACCCAACACTCCCACGTTCCTTTGGTGCCCGCTCGTGGTCAGACAGGATTTTGCCTTCATTCCGTAACACACTGAATCTAGATCTCTCTTTGGGAGCCCAGGTCCAACGCAGTTCCTCCAAACTTGGAAGGTGCCGAGACACCTGGGTGCGCAGGGCGACTCCGGGGGCAGGGCGCTGCCAGAACAGTGGCACAAGGTGTTCTCACACCACAGCAATTCACAGGCCACTCGCAGCCGGCATCTCCGGTACGGAGAAGACTACGGAGCTATGACTGATAGCATGGTAACGGCAGTGGGCATTTTGAAACACATCAGGGGACAGGAAGGAGGTAAGAGAGTTTAACAGGCGGGAAGACATCGAGCTTAGAGATACGGTTTAGTGATGGGTTTTGTCAGAGTCAGGTTGATGGTTGGACTGGATGATCTGAAAAGGTCCCTTCGGACCTAGGCCATTCTAACCGACAACCTGTACACTGTAGCAATTGGAATCCTTTTCCCCGGAGTTTAATGCCAGACCCTTTTTATCTTCCAAAGTAGAAAGCCATTTTTTTCTGTAGATACATTAGCAGATCATGAAATTATCTTTTACCTCTTACTACAGAAGAGGAAAAACAGCAAGTTGTCATCTGGAGTTGTTTTTTTGTTTGGTTGGTTTTTATTATTTTTTTTTTAGAAGAACATTTCTGAAATTATGGCATGTGTCCAACAACTTTGGAAGTTAATAAATAATGTTGTAGTCTACTGGGTTTCTGTCCTGCCCTTAACGCCTGAGCTCACCAGACAGCAAATCTGCCCCCAGGACTAGAAGCTTCCAGTACAATTCCCTTTTCCCAGCTTACGTGTAAGTAGCAACCAGAGGAGCAGAACTGTGGGGGCTGCAACACAAGCTTATGCATTAAAGGGAATCCATGTTCTCCACCCACGGGAGGCCTGGCGCGGAAGAACACAGATGAACCACTGAACAACCTGTAGGAAACCAGAGTTTGCTACGCTGCGTGTCCATGGGACTACCTGCAGTACACTGAAAAAACCCCAACAAACAGACGGACCGAGGCTACCGGTAAACATTTCGTAAAAGATTTATTTAAGTATCATTTATCACAAAGAGGAAAATACGTATAAGGTTAGAAGCATGCAACCATCTTCCACATTTCTGTTTATTTTTCGTGCATTTGCAGCACATTGTAATACAGATCCTGTGCCACCCTCGCTTCTTCCTGAAAAATACTATCTTTCAAGACGTAGGATAACCAAAAAAACCCACAATAAAGGTAAGATAACATATGAGAAAAGTGCAAAGTAAAAAAAAGTCACGTATATACCACATTCAAACCCCCTCCCTCTCCAAAAAATGGATAAAGGCAAACTGTCATTTTGCTGCACGATCAGATTGTCTTTATGAACTACTTTACAAAAAAAAAAATTAATATAAATTAAGGGCACGATCCTGCAGACACTTATAATTGTAGCTAACTTCAATCGTAGGCTGGCTCAGTTGGTGTTATTAAAAGCCACAAGTTAGTCACATGGATAAGTTCTTGCAGTATAAGGCCCCAAGGCAGTAAAATGTTTAAGAGCATTAAGGAGAACAAAAATTAAAGCAAACAAAATCACTCCCAGATGTGTTTTGCTTAGTAAGTTTATATCAAACGTATTTTAAACAGAACAGTTTACTCCTAAAGCCCTGAATATTTCTATTACTTAAGCAGTTTTGCAAGATTAAAAGACAAAACCCCCAGGAAGCTGGTACAGATGTTAATTAACATAAAAATCGCTTCAGGCAGGTATGTAAGGAGGTGGAGGTTCCTTCTCAGGCATCTTCACTGCCATTTCATAGGTGGGCAGAACATACTGAAAAGACGACATTTTGAAGAGATTAATGCAGAAGGTTTAGAAAAAAACCCAAACCAGAATAAAACCACACAAGCCCCATAAGCAACTTCATCCTCTGTTGCAAGCAAATGTTTTTAAGAAGAACTTACTGGTGTTTCTAGTCAGCTAGCGAGGAAGTGAAAGAAGGCGCGACAGTATTTTACTGCTCTGCCGAACCTAACCCCAGGTCATTCACTCCACCCCACTGCCTCTTGGTTTTGCAAAGCAGCAAGGAAGGTTTTGACTGGTGCAACCAGAAAACTTCACTCTACTACAAGAAAATCACTCAGAGACTTTTCTCTATTTTATGCACTTATAAGAATGTAACTAAGAAATAACCCACCATAACATTAGCTGCTTTTAAACTTTTTTAATCTGTCCAGTCTTTGTTTAGAAAGCTGGACAAGGCTTGTAAACATACACGGGTTTGGTGGTTTCCTACTTGAAAATTAAACCATGCTGGTTCCTTTCATCTCAAAGAGAGGTTTTACCTGTGGAGGAGCTTCAAAAGCAGGGTACACAGCTATCTCTGGCAAATTTCTGTTGGTGATGTATTTATAGCAGTTCCATACACAGTTAATTAGATATGCCTGAAAGAAGAGAGATTTCTCATCTTAAAAGATCTCACAGACGTTAGCCGATTCAGAAATTAGACGCTGGATTACATTCATATGACAAAACGGAGCATAAATCAACTTAGTCAGTACGCATCTGAGGAACGGCAGCTATCTCACCGAGTTAGCCACACACCCGTGTTGTTCCCCATTTAGCTTTGCTACCACAGTGACCCGGAGAGGACGAACCACACAGGTTTTAGCAAAAGAATTCAGAGGTCCGTTCAACTTCTCCCTCAGCCTCAGCAGTGCTAAGCACATTAATCCCCAACTGTGCTTCTGTGCATGCCAGTCCAGACTAGCCAGGAGGAAGAGGAGGAGCAGAGGCCAACGGCACAACCCCACTCATCCCTGAGTTCGCATTGCTATTGTCCCACTCTCGGTGCAAAGGAGGGGACACAAATGTATAACTGGGGAGGCAAGAAGAAAATGGCAGAACAAAATAGCCTGGACTTCAAGTCAACATTAACTGCTGTAGAAAGTCATACTGTCATGCTCTGATGAGGAACATTTATCTATGAATTTCTCATTGGCAAGTTAGCACGTGGTATACACAAGATGTCAAATTTCACAATCAATACAAAAATATCATCTACTGTATCAGGCTTCCACTCCCCCCAGTCAGACATTCCTCTTGGAGAAAGCATAGAAAATGAGTAAAATACTTGTTCATTACTTCAATTTTTTTTTTCTTAAATTCAGTCTGAACGCAATAAAGGAATACTGTCATGGCCAATGTATGTTATCAACTCATTTCTCTAATATGCTCTGTCTGCACAGGTTTTTGTAATTCAAATGAATGCCTCTGTATTTAGAACTTCAAAAAGAAAATAACTGGTAATATCACCCTTCAGTAGGAAAAAAGATGCAGCTCTGAATTAACCTATTAATTTCCTCCTTCCATCATCTTCCTTCCAAAACATGCACCCTGGTTTGTTAGGCACGGTGAGAGATTTTTAAAAGTTCTGTTTAGAAAATTTGTATGCAGCAACTCCATATTGTTTCACTACAAGCTTAATTACAAATATTAAGTTGGTCTCCACATATGCAAAAAGATGGTATTTGAAAGCTTTGTGCATTCCTACTTCCTACTCAGGAAGGGCAGAGCTGCATGAACATGCCCCACTGCATACAAACAAGTTAGTTGAAGACACCAGTACACAAAATGTAAGACTTAAATCATACTGTAATTGAACATCCTAACAGTTCTGCTCAAAGAAGTTCTTAACTTGGCATTAAGAAGTCAGCTGAATTCTTAATTCAGCGTTGAGAATTAACTCGGATTGACAACATCTTAATACAGTAACTCATGAAACGGACACATGCTTAACTTTTAACTTACCTTTAAAATGATAAATAAAGCAAAGAACACCAGAACAATAAACAAGAGACAGCTGGAGTCCAAGGCAAGGAGATCATCTTTGTAAGGGAAATCCGGCTGGTTAATAAAAATAGGGAAGAGAGAGAAAGGGAGGAGATAAGCATGAACTCTGCACGGTCACAAATATGACAGAAGGACATCCAAACTTCATGCCAAATGAAACAAACTCTCACTTAAACTACTCTCCCGGAAACAAAAGGAAGTTCCCTTTCTCTCTAGTTTCTTCTTTATCCTCCCACAAAGCACAGTATTTATCCTGCTTCTCTCCCGCAAAAACAGGTCACTACGGAAGCCTTGTGCTCTTGATGTCCCTAGTCACTTCCTCAGTCGCAAGCTAATACAGTTATCCATTAAATTTCCTTTTTAACAGCTGCAGCACAGCATTTGTACTTATGATCCTCTACTTGATAGCTCCTTAATGACTTGGTATGAATTTCCTCCTGTCTGACCAACCAATTACATATATGTGCAGAGTAAAAAAAGAAAAAAGTTGTCCCCAAACTTAGAGAGTCAAAACAAAGAGCTGCTGCAAATTTCTGACTCTTCTCTTTCCCTTGCCACAGTAACAAAGCCTCTCTCTCTCCAGCACCGATCCAATTTGGTTTTCTTTATCTGTTTTCAAAGGATATTTTTAACCTCTACTTGGACAGATCTAAACACCAGCCAGCAAGACTTTGTGATCCCCGTTAACTGACAGTGTATTCTGTCCATTGAGTCTTTTCAGAGTTAAAACACAGGCAGCGTTAATGACAACTCCAGGTACAGTTTCCTTAGAAGGTATTGCTGCAAAATGAGAAAAGGCACACCGAACATCAAAAGGATCACTCAGAATCTCAGATTTCATCCCATAATGCTGTAAGGCCCCACATTTTTCACCTGCAGTAGCAAACCTGCCACAGAACCATATCGCTTAAAAGCTTCGGAACATCTTTGTTTCGAGTGCAAACATAGCAGAGACAGTTAAAACCAATGACTCCCGCCACAATTCTTTCTCCACTTTCCCTGGCTTTCCTTTTCAGGAGCAATGACACTTTTGGCCCTTCCACCTCTGATAAGCTCTCGCTTTCATAACCACCCTAGCAGTCCCTCCCTACGGCTGCTGCAGCCTGAACTCCTCTTTCACATGCACAGGAAGGGAACTATAGCTCAGTCACTTACCCAATTAAGCCAAAGTTTAATTTCAAATGTAAAATAGCAACTTGAGCTGAATGAACACTTACCAACTGATCCAGGTAATCCTTGATTCTGGGCAAGTAGGTTAGAGAACTGATGGCGACCAGACAACTGAGCACAAAGTCAAAGAGTTGGTAACAGAAAAATGGGATCAGCCAGCCTACACGATGCTAAGAAAGGAGAAGAAAAGAAAAAAAAAGCGGCAGCCTGTAAGGCATTTAGTTAAAAATTCAAGTAACAAGTTTAAAGCCACGTACTACAAATATACTTACAGCAATTGCACCGTACACCATCATTGCACTGATTGTGAACATGAGGAGGGAGATAGCAAATAGAACGCAGGCATTTTCTGCATCAAAAGAAAAACAATGAGCATCAGTCATTTCCCGAAGGTGTCACACTGCAGCTGACAGGTACGCAAGCTCTATCCATTACTGTGATCTGTCCTCACTCAACTGTTCCTTCTCTGCAGCAGCAGAATTAAATAACTCAGACCTCTCCTAATGGGAAAAGATTGGGTTCAAGAAAATCAGCAGGCGTTTGGAAAAATCCCTCTGCCTTAATCAGAAGGCCTGAATAAAGCTCAGACATACCAATTAGAAGCCTGACATAGTTTGATAGTAATGCAACATAATGATGCTGATTTGCAGTACATGTCAGTGCTAAAAGTATGTGGGTTATTAACTTTACAAGTGGAAAGAATTTTAAGTGAAGCCGGCAGAGTATCAGCCTTTACACTTTCAAATGGTTTGACGATACAGTTTGGTCACTGGCAGCGGGAGCAGCACTGCTCCTTCGGTAACGCTACGGAAAACAGGAAATCACTGGGTGGAAGGTGTCCCCTCATTTACAAGAAAAGCAGTTGAAGGGAAGCCAAATGGTAGCAGAATCCAAGACGCTCATGATAAGGATTCTCCTTGTGCATCACAGTTACTGATGACAGAAGCACAGCTGCTTTCCAGGAGATAGATTATACTCCTTCTCCTGCAGCAAGCAGTTTACATGTTTAAACACAGAGAAAGAAGCGAGCCTGAGAGCCTGCAGAAGCGGTAAGCTAATGTTTCTAGCAATACTGAAGCCAAACTATTGTGGTTCCTGTGCTTGAAACAGATCATCTGAGAATCGTAACTTCCTAGTCTGCAACCGATTTGAAAAGATACACTGTAGAAGCATTTACCCAATTCAAAACATGATAATAATATCTAGATAAACAGATGGCATCAAGAAGGAGGCCCTCCCCTGTCTGAAACGCATTGTGCTGATCAGAGATCCCCAAGTACTTGGCAATAACCAACATGTGTGGTTTCCCTCTGAGGATTTGTTACTCACAATATCCACACGCACAGTCAAAATCGTAGTGTCTCTTCATGCACACAAAACACTCTAGCCCATATTCCAACACGAATCTCTAAGTCAAAAGCATGAGAGAGTCATCTTACACTAAAGAGTGGAGAAAGATGCATCTCTCGGTCATATAAACTTAAGGCTACGAAGTACACCACCGTTTGTTATAAAACATCCGACATTTTACAGGTTATCTGCTGTAATTTTACTTAATATCTTAGCTTTATGAAGTATTTGGTCCTTGTTCCCACTCTCATTTCATTCCTAGCAAGCCTCAGTTACAGACACAGGTCAGAACTGACAGATACTGAAGGCATGAATAACTAATACAAAGAGGGTAAACCAGAACTCTCAAAATCCAGATTTGTGCTGTACCATTTGCCTTCCCTCCAGACTGGATGGGACCCTCCCTAAATTTTAGTGTAATACAACAGACTTAGACAAGACACATTAGAAAGGCCACACTCAACGTATTTCTGCACGTTGAAAAACAAGAAAAACAAATAATGCGCACAAGTTTACATGTCATACTATAGTTAAGAAACTTCATCATTACAGACAGAAGTTTGACACTGATTACACTTCCACGCATCGTACACTTTATATATAACACCAGAGTGGAAGTAGGTTTCATTCTGCTCATGACGCTTTCTCTGCATGTCGGATTTCAAAGACAAATACTTAGGTTTCACTCAAGTACTTGGCATCCCATTTCTTCTACTGTTCTTAATAAACTCCTACACAACAGCTCTAAGCTCTTCCCTTAAATCTATGAGGATCACCAAAAATTTAAAAAACCCCAGAACTTTAAAAATAGTTTTCTGCTTTTTGTTTTACTGACACAGCAAAAAGAGTAAATGTTTATGGAGAAAGTAAATTAGAGATGTTCCATGTATACTTCAACACTCAAACCATTAGAAGGCCAAGAAATCTTTAGAAATCTTATCGTTTAGGATGCTTAGGAATAATATATGGAATATTATTTTTATTTCATACATTTTTTTATTCTTCTAAAATGAAGATCTTGTAGAAGACCTCAATCCCAGAATAATTAAAGAGAAATTCAGAAAACAAGATAACCCTATTTAAAAGCTGTATGTGTATATCACATGTTAATGTAAGGCAAATACACCATGATACCACATTTTATTTTCTAACCAAACAGCAGAGTTAAACACCTACCAGCCATTCTCTCAGAAGCATAGTAATTTCCGATGACTTCATACTGGATATCAACAGTTGGCACTATATTTGGATGAGTCACTTCTACTGTCAACAAGATGCCCATCAGCAAGTTCACCACCTGAGAAAGATCACAGTTACCTAAAGATTATTTATACTGCAACAGCTATGATCGTTTTAAAGACACACAAATAAATCTTTTATTTCAGTTAGATATAAACCTTGCTCCGCCTGTATGCGTAAGTACAGAAAAAAAGAACCAAACTTATGATTAAATTTCAAGTTGATTTTGTTAAACCACTACCAAAAAAACCCCAAACCAGAACAACACTGGATACTTGCTAGTTTTAATGAATAACAACTAAATAACTTTGTGAATCAAGAGGATGAATAGGGTTTGTAAGGATTCAAATGACGTAATGGAACTGACGGTGCATGATGAATGCACAGATACATGAGCCGGAAAACTGGAAACAGTTAAAAGAGGCCAGGAAGGAAAAGGTATGACAACGGACACAATGAGGAACACTTGGAAAGAGTTTCTGCTATCTACAACAAATTGAAAGGCAGAATTAATTTAATGCACAAATAAGGTACTGCACCCTACTCTTTCAAAGAGTGCTGGGAGGCACGCAATACAAGGGGACGTGCAAGCATCACACAGTAAATACTGAGTATAAGGGAAACATCCACTGCGGCTCTAATCCTCCAATACAGCTTGCTGCTTGGTTTCTCCCACATTACAGTTTTAATACAAGCAGGGGAGAACTGGCTCCCTCCCCTTCCTAAAGCATTTATTAAAACCTTATCAGTCAGGTTACACAGACACAAGCGTAAACAAATCTCACACAAAGATTGAGCCTCAAAATTTGTAAGCGCTCAACACTGGCTATGTGCTTACCACTCCACCTCCTCACTTACACTGCCACTGAAGACTACTTCTGTTTCTGCGTTTTGGTACATAGCAGAAATGCTTTCAGTAAGAGCTCAAAGAGTCAAAAGTAGTTTAAACCTCTGCAAAATTCCCTTCACAACATTTATAATCTACTCAAGATTTACAGGGGCATAATTCCCATTACTAATATCTGGAGAGACAGGGCAAAGAAAAAGGCTGCTCAACAAAAAAAAGCCATGATGGCATTTTCAAGCTGCAGACGTTTTCCAATCAGTATTCAGTACGGTCACCAGCACCGGCAGGATCTTTTACAATTAGCCTCAAAAGAAAAAAAAACAACCTGGTTTGCAGTTTCTCGTAACTTGAATATCCACCAGATATTTCTTCTTTTATTGTCCTGGTTCCAGGAGTCAATGATAGAATAGGGGCAAGTCCATGCAAAAATTACTGACATTTTCAGTAAGGAAAAAAGCTTTTGAACATTTAAAAGGAGTTTTAACGTTTAAGACTCATAGTTCCTACAAGCCGCCTTTTTTTTTTCAAAAGGGTTTTGTTGGGTCCTTTTTCTTCCCTAGGGTTTAGAGATATCATGGTGATAAGCTTGCTTATACTTTCTACTAAGAAGAACCCTTTAGTGAAATCAAAGCTGATCATTTGGTAGAAATGCTATCATGCCATCATCTATTATACAAACTTATTAGAAATTCCACCTACTTTCAGCCACTTGCATCCCCCATTTCATGCCTTGGAATATAAAATATAATAACTAGTACAGCTGGCAGTAAAGAACTACGTTTAGCCACCAATATTTTCAGCCTTGAAATGAGCATATTTCCTCCTTGCAAGAACTTCCCACAGGGCAAACGGTCAAGTTGCTCATCTGCCACTTGTCTTAAGTCTTTTATTTTGCTTCACCATTGTTCAAACATATAGAATACTATATTCTCTCACCACTCCTGTTTCGTCCTTCTCTACCCTGGCTTTCTGCTTTCATTGTATTTGCAAGCCTATTTCCTCCTCTCTCAGAGTGAACCAGGCGTTTCAGCCTGTACTTTGGAAAACAACTTCCTGCTCTGTACTTGTTTTAAAAAGCCTGTTCCAAGGTTCAGATCTCTGGCAGTTGAAACATTGATTTCTACTTCATAAAAGACAGAGAGACATGTTCAATTAGAGCTAAATCATTTATTGTTTATACACAGTCACCACTTTAACTTAAATAACGATAAAAGTTCAGGACTCAAGACAATTATTACTTCAACACTGAGCTTGACTGCCATGATAGGCTATCTGCCTCGAGATACAGAGCAAGCCGCACTTGAATTAATATAGAATGCTGCGGAATTTGAATGCTTTGGAATTGCAAGACTGTGATCCTACATCTGTCGCTTTATTTTCATACTATCCATGGTCCTAATTTAGCATATAAAAGTCCTTAGTAATTTCACTAGTCACTGAGTGCAGTTCAAGTACTAAAGCTTTATTTTCTCAATCTGAAATGGCATACAAGTAAAAACAGGAAATTAAAGAGACATTCAAAATCCGATCTATTAGGGTCAGCGATCCAATAAAAATACTAACTTAAAAAAAAACCAACAACAAACCCAAACCTCTGCCAGTTAACACCCCAGGGCTTCCAGGACTCCCTTACTGCTATTTGGATCACAACACTGAGCAATTCATCATATTCAGCTTATGGATTTCAATTACGAGTTAGCAGTGACTCCAAATTAGGAGTCACAAAGCCAGAGCCTTCTAACTGCTATGGCTCTTCTTTCACAGAGGCTTGGTAACAGCAAGACCACAGAAGCTTGTTTCAACTTGATAGCCAACGTGACTGGCAGCAGGACAATGGCCTGGATTGCAAGGCGTTGTCAGAGCTTAACAGAATATACTCACTGCAAATGAAATACATGTTCACAAATGGTCTACACGGAGAAGGAGTCAGAAAAAAAATAGCACAAGTAAATCTCAGTGTAATCTGAAAATTAAAACCATCACCCCCAAAAAAACACCCACCAAGGGTGCATCGTTCTGAGGTAACAGCTCAGAAATCCCAGCAGTCCCCATCCTAGTCCTTTTTCTTGGGAAGTCAAAAAATAATATAAACCAATTACAAAATGCCTGTTCAAATTCTTACTCAAAAGATAGTTCCATTAAGATGAAAAACTTAGTTTAATTTTGTAGGAGTTTAAGAAGTGTATTTTACTCTTAAAATAGGGAAAACTGAGTTTAATAGAAGTTCAGTATATCTTATATCAAAATTTAAAAATCCAATAGTTTGTATTCAAGTAGAAAGTCAGCATTTATTACAAACTGGTAACAGAAATATTAGCTCCCCATATGATGAGAACTCAAAAGACTGTGGGACTATGAAAAGCTTTAGCTTTTTAATTAGTAAGTTTCATCTCCATGGTATACATTTAATGCCTAATCATGTAATTGCTTCATCTCTCTGGGGGCCTGAACATGAAGTCTAGGCCTCCCCAAGCACGCTGAGCGACTAGAAGTCTTGCACTTGGACATAAATTAAATTCCTACTTATTTGCTTATTTCCTCTCACCAGTGGGAAAGAAGAGGGAAGTTGCCTTGCACTACTACACCTTCTCATCTTCCTCTCACTTTTCCAGTATTTTTCCTTAAATGTGTTCCCAAAGAAACAAACTAAGATGGAGGTTTCGTTTTGGTTTTTTATTACACTGAAATAATAAAACCCCCAAAACAATATTTTTAAATAGGGTATTTTAGAGCTTCTAGCGCTGTCAAGATTAGATTGAGACCAGTTACGTTCTGTCGTTTCAGGAAGCCTTGTTCAGCGAACAAACGACTGCGGAGATCACCCTGACCCTCCTGCTAACCAGTAGCAATTGCATCATTTCGACTCCTTTGCTGAAGTTTGCTGCCAGGACGAAACAACCACTCCCTCCAAAACAATGCTATTACTTTTAGCCTGTTTATTGAACTCTGATCTGATTTTTGCCAGGGCAGTGTTCACGCTTCCGGTTTCTGGAAAGCGCTGTGCCTAATAGGAAAGTTTACAGGAAGAAACAAACTTCAAAGCCACACGTCTGCAGCTACGGAGCTGGGAATAGGAGGTTTCTTTTTCCTTCCTACACAGAACAGTGGTGGGTGTGTTGCAGAGTGAACCAAACTATATTAGTTCTGGAACTCAAGAACTAGTCCCTATAAACACTCTTAACTCCTCTTTTTGCAAAGACAGTTTTATCTATTTATCAGAAACAGCAGCAGCAGACCAACCGAAGCACGCTGAAAAGATACAGTTTGAGCACAGCAGACATTTTAGAAGATAACATCCTTGCTTTCTCTAGACTCACACAAGTACACAAGAAGGACAGTGATATCACTGTTTTAGCGAGGAGATCAGTTAACAAGATGCAAGATTTTAAGAGTATACAAGTAAGCAAGGAATAGGAAAATGCCTAAAGAAATGGTTACATAAGAATAACGCACACGTATTAAATAGCCAAAACTCTTATCTTCCTAAAACATCTGGAGTAGATTGCTACGAGTCTCCATTTTATGTTTGGTATCAAATTCCTTCGGGGCTGCACAGCACGAGAACACGGTGTATCCAGTAAATACAGGCTGACCAAGATTTTCAGTCACACAAAGTTATTGTTGAACTAAGCCTTCTCCCCC
Organism: Rhinoptilus africanus; assembly: GCA_013400135.1. Classification (NCBI taxonomy): domain Eukaryota; kingdom Metazoa; phylum Chordata; class Aves; order Charadriiformes; family Glareolidae; genus Rhinoptilus; species Rhinoptilus africanus. The sequence goes on from VXBO01007947.1 coordinate 248,344, forward strand.
ACCAAAAATCTACCTCCCTCACCAAAAAAGCCCCGCGAAACTAAATGAACCAAACAAAAAACCACCCACACAGGAAGTTATTACTATTTGTCCTACTGTAACTTCCAAGCACAGATCATTAAATTGATTTAGAAATACTTATCACAAGCTAGTGTCTGAAAGACTGAAGTTAGTGATATCCTTAAATGGTGCAGTAATTAACATGTCTAAACAACATAACACACCCTAGGCCATTTATTTTACATTTTTTTAAGTTTGTCAGCAGAAAGAGAAGATTCATTTTCACTGTCCAAATTGTACTTTGCCTTCAAAAGGTATGACTTATAGTTGAATTCTGATGTAAAGCGTTAGGCAAGACCACCTAAGACTTCACGGTAAGACCTTACTTCAGCTCAAACAGCTAACACTTGTTAGACTTAAAAGAGCTATCACCTTTTCGCTCCTGACAGCTGGGAAGAAGTGGGTAAAAACTTTCAATGCATAATTAAACAAAGCGTTTGATACAGTTTATAGAAAACCACAGCGACAAAGTACTTTGCATGCCCTCTACTACCCTGAATTCATGTGTATTTTTCCCTCTAGACACTCGCAGTCACTCAATCTGTAGCAGTTACATGAGACCAAAGGAACCCTTTGCCTCGGACACCACTCCGTGTCTGAAGCCATCAGCCTCGTCAGTGACCAGGATACTCTTCACCAGCCATAAGCACTGCTATTTGCATAGAGTCAGACACCAGGAAGAGGTGCTGCAGCCAGGCAACAAGATGAGACTGAAGCAGAGCAAGAGAGGCAGAAGCTGGAAGCACTACTGGGTCTGTGGCCAGGGAAAGTGCGTCCCTGCCAACTTCCTGGGTTTCTAGATACTCCTGCAAGCAGGAAACGAAAGTGGGGAAGGCAGTAAGGTGTGTTTGTTCCCCGTAACAAGGATGAGCATCTCCTTACTTTTAACCATTTATGCCTTTACTTGGGGCAGCAGAAACACATTCTTGATCTCCCTCTATTAATATGGGGTAAAACTTCTGGACGTTTTGCAGGTTTCCAGAACAAGTCTGATGTTCAATACCGCAACAAACCTTACTTTTCTATTTTACACGTAGAACTAACAGCAGAACTTAATCAAGACCAAGACATTATTTTTTCAGTTTCTTTTCAGAAAATAATAAGAGAACCCTTTCCTAGAGTTTTGTTACACTTCCTACTCCCCTACCTTGCTTTTTCTTCCATTTCT